>JAKTWW010000216.1:0-103790 GCA_030582255.1 Hansenula subpelliculosa
CATTTTTGATCGTGTTTTAGAATATAAACTTGCTGGAAAGGGAAATAGCACTTGAAGTTTTAAGGACTCAAAGCATAAGATAATAATAATAGACAAACTCATTCATGAACAGAAAGACTCTTTGTTTAGTAGTATTAATTCAACACATACACGTCGAGACTCGAGAAATGACAACATTAGAGAATGAATGGATACACACGAGATTTTTTTTTAGTTGTAAATCAATATCGCCTATTTCAGAATTAAACTCTAGCCGTAATGGCGTAGTAGTGTGTATTTCTACTCTCTGGTAGTTTCCTTTCAATAATAGTCTCCCTTCAATAATAGTCTCCAATTGGTAATTTCAAACAACCTTTTCGTTCAAATTTTCAATTTTGTTCAGTTGCTATGGGCTTTTTTTGCTTTCGGGGCCTTTAACAAAAGGCAAAACCAGTACAAAATTATTGTGGAAATTGTGGGAATTGTGGGAAATTGGGTGGCAGTGGTTCGTTAATCGTCAATTGGAAAACAACAAAATGAGAAATGTGCAACGGTGATAGATTCTATTTGTAGAGAATAGGTCATGGATTTATAACAAAGTGCACACTGTGTATATCCATTATATTTAGACCTATCCTTTCTTCCCTTCAGGAAAGAGTCAAGGACAAAATAATACCGTGTTTCGTGAATAAACAACTGAAATGAGATCAATCCGATTATACTCTTACATAGTACATATAACAATTGTATCAAGCGAGTAATTTATTCATCTCTGTGCCTATGTATGTTTCTTTAACTTTATGATTAATTGGAATTTGTTGTTGCCTAAATTAAAATATATTTAAACTTTTAACAAACTCACACACACATCTTGTGTAAATATCAAATTAAACTCTAGCTAAGCACAAGTAATAGAAAACCAGTACAAGCCTTGTGTATATACAACCAACAATTTAAACAAGTGTGTATTCCTAATTAAGACTTCAATTTAACATAATAGGTAAAATTTCATAACTCAAATCTACTACCCCTAATCAACAAGTACACAGACTCTTAAGGAGCAAACATCATCATGATGAAATTTCCAATCCCTAAGGGCCCCTAATTTATATAATGAATTTTGGAAAATGAAAAACCGTGATCGATGCACAGAAAACAAAGCTGGGGATCCCTGGATTAAAGAATATTTTCATTAGTATAATGAAATTTCTAAATACATATATATATATAATCTTTCTAAACTGAATCAATCAATTTCAGCTCCATATAGCTTTAAAGCTATCATAATATCAACACTAATTGCATCTAATTTCATCTCCTCGAGGGGTACTCCATTTCAACACCATTTTCCCATTGCAAATATTTCTTACAAACCCAATTTAATGATCAACTCCATAATAATAATAATAATCATAATAATAATAATAAAACCTTTTCGAAATCCGTCTGATCTCAAATTGGTAAGTGCACACACACATTCAAAATGATGGATCACATGACTTATCACATGACTTGATATTTTTTCTCGTATTTTATTATATAATACATTACATAATAATTATGTTTCTTGAATCACGTGCCGTTAGCAATTTTCACAGATTTTTTTTTTGCCCACAATTTGACTCGTTCTCTGTTGTGAGGAAAAGGCGGGTTCTAATTTACAAAGAATTGTGCACTTGTGTGTTCAAATAACCATGTTTAAAAATCTATAAAAGAAGTGTACAATACAGAAACCAAATTCCCATTATATTTCATCAACATTTCCCTTTGCAAGCTCCTCAAATGGCCGTTTTCCTGTCACCAAATTCTTATGTCAGCCTTTCTTATCTGCGGCAACTTTTTGGTAAGAGCAACAGCCATTTTTCATTTTTTCCATATCAATTGAGTCAGAATTGTTTTATACTCATCATTGGATTATTGGATTTTTGAAATTTTTGAAATTTTTCATCGAAATCTTATTATTATTATCTTCTAATTACAATAATAAATATTATTATATTACAACTTCATTATGGTTAAAGAAGTCTCTATAGATACCCTTGTGGTATCATCAAGTCATGAAGATCAACATAATGCTTCAGTTGCTCCTTTATATCAAACAACAACTTTTAAACAAAAATCTCTTAATGATATGGGTGAATATGATTATACAAGATCTGGTAATCCAACAAGAACAAATTTAGAAATTCAATTAGCTAAAATTATGAAAGCTGAAAAAGCTTTTGCAGTTACAAGTGGTATGGGATGTTTAGATGTTATTACAAGATTATTAAAACCTGGTGATGAAGTTATTGCTGGTGATGATTTATATGGTGGTACTCATAGATTATTAACTTTTTTAAATAAATCAGATTCTATTAACTTAAAACATATTGATACAACAAATACTAAATTAATTAAATCAACTTTAAATGAAAATACTAAAATGATTTTCCTTGAATCTCCAACAAATCCATTAATTAAAATTATTGATTTACCTGAAATTTCAAATTTTATTAAAAAAAATTTCCCAAATTGTATAATTGTTTTCGATAATACAATGATGTCTCCATTAAATTTATCTCCATTAAAATATGTTGATATTCAATATGAATCTGCAACAAAATATTTAAATGGTCATCATGATATAATGGCTGGTGTAATTGCAATTAATAATCCAAAATTAATTAAAGATATTTATTTTATTATAAATTCAACAGGTTGTGGATTAGCACCATTTGATTCTTGGTTATTACTTAGAGGTTTGAAAACTTTATCAATAAGATTTGAAAGACAACAAAAAAATGCAGAAATTTTATCTCAATGGTTAGAAAATATTGGATTTAAAGTTAGATATCCTGGTTTAAAATCTCATCCACAATATAATTTACATAAATCTTATAATAAAGGTAATGGTGCTGTATTATCATTTGAAACTGGTTCAATTTTAAAAAGTGAAAAAATTGTCGAAAATACAAAAATTTTTGGTGTAACTGTTTCATTTGGTTGTGTTAATTCATTAATTTCAATGCCATGTAAAATGTCTCATGCTTCAATTGATCCAAAAATTAGAGCTGAAAGAAATTTACCTGAAGATTTAATTAGATTATGTTTAGGTATTGAAAATATTGATGATTTAATTGAAGATTTAAAAGATTCTTTAATCATTAGTGGAATTGTTAAATTAATTGATGGGAAATTAATTAAACAAGAAATTTCAAAATTATAGGGACATATGCCCCTCCCCCTCCCTTACAACTCATAGATTATATATATTCAGTTCAATTCAATTGATGATCAATATATCATCTCAATTATTTATTACATTGCTTTTCAAAGTTTCAAAAACAACAATGCATTTAAATTAATAAATCTTTTAATGAATGCATTCATTTTATAAAATTTTGGATTGATTCCAACATCAGTTCTTGCAAATATAGATAAAAATAATAATCTTAGAATTATTTTGTACATTAATAAAGAAGTTTAGTACTATTTAAATCAAGTAGCATCTATTAAAAATGTTCTTTTTTTGGTTTTGTTTTTTACACCACACGATTACAATGATATTTAGTGATGACAATGATTTTGAATATAATGTGATTTTATAATAATGGTGTGTTTTACTCATGATTTTAGACTTTCGAGAAAAAATATTATAAAAGCAAAAGAAATATATATAGATTAAACTTGACTAAAAAAAAATGGAACACACGCACACACGCACACGCACACACACAATTAAATATATAGATTTATGGTACAATGATGCAATGATGTAAAATAATGTCACAATTGCACGACAACAAAATATTGATATAAATATGTAGATGTAGATGGATGTGAATGAATTTAGTTTTCAAAATCTTTGAACTCCCTTCTTCAATAGGGTCATAAGAATTGCATTAAATATTAATAGAAATGAATGGAAGAGTAGTAAGTTTGACAAAAAAAAAATCTTCAACGATAATGATAACATGAAGAAATAAACATAAACTGATTTTTTTTCTCCTTCCTTATTACAATTTGAAAATTAATTAATTGGAAAATATTATTACCATCTGGGAAGGAAAAGGAGGAAAACAACAACAAAAAAAACACAAATGGTGGGATTAAAAGAAATAGGCCAAAAAAGAAAAAAAAAAAAAAAACTTAGGACAACAAACAAATGATGACAGGGAAAACAAACATGCAAGTTTTAATATTATTAAAATAAATTAATCAATTAATTACAACAACAAATTTTACTCCAAAAACCTTTTTCAGAAGTTGTTGATCTAATATCACTTTGATCATTAATTAGATTTTGTTGTTGATCACTAGCTTTATTCGAATTAATTGCATATTGTGAAGAATTTAATAAATAATTTGTTTGATTCAATTTTGGAGTTCTTGATCTTGAATTATTTAAAGATTGAACTTTTTGTTTTAAATGAGCTTGTTGAACTTGTTGTTGAGCTTGATGAGATTGTTGTGCAGCTTGTTGATGAATTTGTTGAGCTTGAGAACCTCCATTATTTCCACCAACATGTTGAGATCCTTGTAATGGATTTGTTGATTGATTTGGTCTTGGATTTGGATTCCCATAACCATGTAAGTTTGGTTTTTTATTAATTTGAGCATCCCAACCTTTACCACCATTTAGTGACATCCAATCATAATAACCATCAGAAGTTTCACCAATTGATTCAATAGCAGCATCCATTAAAGATCTTAAATAATCATAATCAGGATGTTGTTCAAATGATAAATTACGAACATAAGTTAAATAATCACCAAATTGTGAAGGTAAACCAATAACTAATTCAGTAACTGGTGTACTTCTTTTCCTTTCACCAATTTTTTCATATTTTTGCTTATTTGTTGGAGCTTTTAAACCTTGCCATGGTAATGAACCTCTCAAGAAATATAAGAAAACATGACCTAAACTTTCTAAATCATCTCTTCTTGATTGTTCTCTACCTAAATGAGTATTTATTGACATATATCTTGCAGTTCCACTTAATGATTTACGTTCTCTATAAGGAATATGTTGTTTTGTTTTTGGATCTCTATAATATTTTGCCATACCAAAATCAACAACATGAACTGTATTTGCATTTGTTGAACCAGCTTTACCAATAAGGAAATTATCAGGTTTAATATCTCTAAAAATTAAATCTTTATCATGAATGGTTTGAACTCTACTAATCATTTGTTTTGCAACTTGAGCAACAGTTTTTGGACTTAATTTACGTCCACACCAGTCAAATAAATCTTCTAATGAAGGACCTAATAAATCAATAACTAAAATGTTATGTAAACCTTCTTGACCGAAATAATAAGCTCTTGGTATACCTGGAGAGCCAGCCAAGATTCTATAAGCTCTATACTCATCTCTTAATTGAGGTGCTTCAGTTCTTCTTGGTTCAAATTTGATTGCAACTTTTTGATTATTTAATAGATTAACACCTTCGAATATTATACCAAAAGATCCTTCACCAATTTTTTTCCCAACACGGTAATGAATACCAATGACATTAGCAGATTGAGCTTGAGATGATGACATTATTGATATATTGTTATTATTATTATTATTATTATTATTATTATAGTTGTTGTTATTGTGTGACTTGTCGAATGAGAAGAGGATGGGGATTCAATCAACAATGAAAAATTACTCTTTTTGGACGATCCCTGGAAAATAAGGTGACAATATAAAGAGATTTGAATAATCTATTGCTTTAAATTGTGCTATGAAATTTCTATAGTTCACCTAACTTTGATTTGGATGGATGAAAAATCAAAGTTTTGATAATGACAGTGAAAATCTAGTCGTACTCTGATTTGGATAGCAAGACCGACACCGATTGGAGCGATATTTGTCAAATCAGATAGTTATTGTGAGCAGTGATAACTATAGCAGCAGCACAATGGATGATTCAGCTTTGGAAGAACGTCGAGGTGAGTAGCTAGTGTAATCGGATGGCTACCTTTATGTTGTAAGTCTATCTCGACGTCTGAAATTTGAATGATTGTGCTTTTCCAATGGGGAAATCCTCAGTATCAAATATCAACAAAGTGAGAATGCGAAAACCAGCCAATCTCAGCTGGGAATTTGGGAATGCTGTGTCAGAGCCTGTCTATCACGAGGTTGTCTGCGTGGAGAGTGAATAGCAGACTGTGTGTGGGTATGGATCCCTTCTGGTACAGTAGACGATGATAGCTGTGGCAGCACTTGATTGTGGTTGATGTTGTTGTTGTTGTTGTTGTTCAATAGCTAATGATTTGGTGTTTTTTGTGCTTTTTTTGCTGCAAATTCCCTTCAAATCGCATTATGTAAGTTTAGTGAACTTATTATGTAATACAGATTTTGTGAGCTTTAGTGTTGTTTACCCGGACGCGATGTTCCGTGTTTAAAAGCTATTGCCTTGATTCAATGTACTTGAAAGTTGGATTTGTGATTGTATTTTAATAAGAGAAAAAAGCGTGTCAAAGGAAATTATTCGCGTGTATTTGCTATTGTATCATTGCTAGTCACTGCTGATTTACTACATATCCAACTCATACGGGTCAAAGATGAGTGAGTTCCAAGTCAATGGAAGATGTTTGGCCTACCACGGTCCGTTGTTATATGAAGCCAAAATAATAAAATTCCATGAAGCTGGTTCTGATGGTGTACTTTCCAAGGACAAAAAGGAAGATAAAATAGAGAGTGCTAAAGATCAAGAAATACCAGAAGAATTGTTTGGTGAAGATGGCTATTTCATTCATTATAAAGGTTGGAAATCAACTTGGGATGAATGGGTACCAATACGTCGTTTAAGAGCTTGGAATATTGAAAACTTGAAGCTTCAAAAAGAATTGAAAAAAGCTGCTTTAAGCTCTACATCTACTGTTTCAGCTTCATCTTCTGGTAAAAAGGCTGTTGACTTGAAAATGAGTACAGTACCAAACTCAAGAGCAAATAAAAGAAGAGGTGAAATGGATTTAGATAAAGAAGAAGAATATTTGAAAAGACCAGAGATTAACATCCTCATACCTGACCCATTGAAATCTTTACTTGTTGATGATTGGGAAATCGTTACTAAAGAACATCAATTGTTACAATTACCTGTAAAACCTTCCGTTAATGATATCTTGAAACAATATAGACAATTTGTTGGTAAAAAAGGTGGAATTGCTGAAGCGGAAATAATGGATGAATTCCTCGGTGGTTTGAAAATCTATTTCAATAGATCCCTAGGTAACCTATTACTTTATAGATTTGAAAGACAACAATATTTAAATCTAACAAAAGATCCTGAATATAAAGATCAAGAACTAAGTGCTATTTATGGTGCTGAACATTTAATGAGATTAATGGTTACTTTGCCTGCTTTAATTGCCCAAACTACAATGGATCAACAAAGTGTGGGGACCTTAAAAGAACATGTTGAAGATTTTTTAAAGTTTGTTGATAAAAACAAGAAGGAATATTTCTTGAAACGTTATGAAAATGTCACTCCAAGTTATGAAGCTGAAGCTAAGAATGCGTGAATGGAAAGTTCCTTCTACTTAGCTCTCAATATTTGTTATTTTATTTTGTATATTACTTAAAAAAAAAATGTATTCTATATATTAAAAAGGTTCAGTATCTACAAATCATATCTCATTTTTTACTATTATTATTCATTATTCATTAAACAGGGATATATATTATACAACAATCAAGAGCACCATCATTTCAAACATATTGCATTTGCTGAGATCTTTCCATATTTATTATTTCAGCCAATTTACTATTTAATGGTAAGATCTTTTCATATGTAAAATCTGTACCATCTCCTTCATGTTCATGTTCATCAATTGTGGATCCTGAATTTGTTCTTTTAGATTTTTTACCACTATGTTCACTTTCAACTAAAGTGTTGACACTATGGTCACTGTTATTTAACATATTGGTTATACTGTTTTTTTTAACATGAATTGGAGAATTATGAACGGTGGAAGGAGCTGAATCGATTTGAACGCTTTGTTCAAATATATCTCCTTCTCCGTCTGATGTTAATGTACTTTCTGTATCTGAAACGTCCCGTGCGACTGGGATTTCATTAAGCATATCTTCAATAATCATTGCTGATGTACCTTCTTCCACAGTAAACGAATCCAGACCTCTCTTTCTATGGACACCCAAGTATGATGATCCATCAATTGATAAAATGTTACCATTTGTATTTGTTAATTCAATAATTGAATCTTTAGCTGCAGGAATTAAGGTACCACATTGTCTTTGATTAACAATATTATAAATATCATCATCACTTGTTAAAAATTGATTCTTATAGAAATTGATTGAATCTAAACCTTCATTCAAACAACAATTTGTTAAATCTTCATTGAAATCTAGATCCCAATGAATTATATTACCATCTCTTGAGCTTGTGTATAAATCACTTGAACTTTCTTCTGACCATTCTAATGATGTAATTAAATCATTGTGACCTGATAATTTGGCAAATGAGTTTTGTGCTCTAATATCCCACAGTCTAATAACACCATCTAAATGTGATGCAGCTATAATATTTGAGTCGTATGGTGCCCATTTAATATTATTTGCAGCACCTAAATTTGATGCGTCTTTTGGTGTGAAAATAGATGGGGAATTAATTGGTGCCCTCAAATCATTTAATGCAATACCAAAATCACCACATAATCCAACAATACCATTCTTGGAAGGTGATGAATCAAAATTTCTCATACCTAAATGTTGATTTTTCAGAATTGGTAAATCTGATCTATGATTTAGATCCCAAAGAAAAATATTTTCATTGCAAAGACTTACAAATGAATTTGTATTTGACCATTTTGGAACATTCATATTTTTGATTGATAAGTTTCTATATTTTTCTGTGGAAAAATGTTTCTTATGATTAAATCTTTTCAAAATTCTTGCACTTTCATTTGAATTTGAATCTGGAACTGAAACCATGTGGACAACTCCGTTCTTATGACCTGTTAATAATGAACTTTCTTCTTGGTCATAATCTAACCATTTCATTGATTCAATGTTAGGCAATGAGATTGTTTGTTGATGAGTTAAAACATCTTGATCAAAATTCATATCATAAATGTATAGATTATTTTCGTTCTTACCACTTGAAATGGCAATCTGTTCAGGATTTAAATTATTAACAGCAACAGAAGTTAGATAAAAATCATCATCTGGAATCTTCCAATAATTTGAAGCAATTTTAATCTTATTCAATGAACATGTTTTATTCAAGATATCATTTTGATTGTTTTCCCTTAACAACCAACTTTCACTCGAACTGTTTCTTTGCATATAGAATCCGGGATCTGATCTAACTTTTTTAATAGCATTATTACGGAATAATACTGGTGGTCTGTAGTATTCCATATTTCTTCTAGTTGTTTTTTTTTCTAGTTTTTTATTTCTTCCAACTATTTTATTCCTTAAGCAGAGATGAACGTTTCAGCTTTTAATATTGATGATTGATTAAATTTGAGCAAACGAAATTAGTTTTTGAATTGTTTTTGAGTAAAAGAATGAACTTCAGTAGGTTTGTATATGAGATTATTGAAAAGATTTGGTAAATGTAAGATGGAAGAGATGAAGATGAATTTTTATATTTCAAGATGTTAATATAAAACTTTCAACCCATTTGGCTGGTTCTTTCTTCAAATGTACATCATTGTCAAATATGGTAACAGCAAAAAGAAAGTCACCTTATCAGTAGCATCAAGTACATATCATAAAAAATTCTTTCATTACGAAGAAGATTATTGAAGAGTTCCATTCTACGTGGTGCTTATTTGATGGGTATTGGTTTTCAATTATGGCTCTTTTAGGATAAAACTTGCCATCAAAAACTCCTAGCTACATATTCTAGCCTTTTTATGCAGATTTGGATCTTCCGTTTGCATTATTAAGCTTTTACCTGCATAAATACCATAGTTAATGGAAGAATCTTATCTTAGACACTTCATGCAATATTCTCATACATTATTTCTCTTTCTATGCAGTGATATGCATGTTGGAAGAAAAAAACATAATCACAAAATAAAGATGAGAAAAGTATATAGTACGTTGTAACATATTCATCTAAGATCTATTGGAAACCCATCACTTCGAGATAGTGAAAGGTGATATATTTATATTCGCTGATGTATGCTATTATCACTAGGCTCTCATGTCACAAGACTTGAGATGGCTCAATGATTTCTTTAAGAGTGTGCTACTCGTCAGCCAGCCATTCTGTGTTCTAAAAGTGGTCAACAAACCAGCAACAAAAGAACTAGGCTAAAAAGCCTACGAAAGAAGAATCAAGAAGATCAAATCCCATTACCTCAGCTCAAGGTGCTTAAGACTAGTGATGAAGACTTCGCTCATACTGATATGCAAATAATTAGTCCCGTTTGAGTAACAATTTTACAACTTCATGGTGATGTGAAAACGTAACCTCATGATAATTATTAGAGAAAACGAATGAAGAGAAAGATCCGCAAGTAACTTTCCATAACAGAATAGCTTTAAACTTTGAAGGCTTGCAAGCCGACATGGTCAACAACTAACTTTAATTGTGCGATGGTTTGACTCAACTAGGAATATTTTATTTTATTGACTATCTTCTGAAACGTAAGTTCATAGACAGTTCACAAAGCCCAAAAATAGTACATACACGTTGCCTAACTTAAAATGACAAAGTTTTGATAATTTGGATTCTGTAGATATGTAGATATCGTTGAAGTATCGGCACTGCAATCTTTTGAGATCCAAAAACTGTTGTAGATTTTGCTTATGCTCTTTTCGGAAGGAGCCAACGTTCAATCTAATATCTGCCAAAAACGTTACAAACTTTATGCGAAAAGAAAATGGAAAAAATCAACTAACCTTTAGAGACCTACAATTGGGTTTCTTCTATTACAAAACCCTAATTTGTTTCTATTTCACACTCTTCCTTTTCAACAAAAGCTTCCCCTTTTCCCTAATTTCCACGTTCTGATTGTTCAAGCTCTGAATGATATTAGCCTATTAGTGAACGCTCGAAAAAATTATCATTTATGATATATTAGAGATGCTAGCTCGATAAAAAAAAAAAGACAAGCTCAGCACCTTAGGCCTTTCAGCTTTTAATTATAGTCGTGTATGCAATGTGTATATTTGTTGTTGTTTGTTGTTTTGATATTAAATTCAAAAATTCAGTCAACACAAATAGCTCTAGTAACTTATATACAGTATAAAAAAGGGCTGGATCGTATGATGAAGTGAGCCAGATGCTAATGAAAAACATCTCCTACAACTTCGAGCTGATCTGATAGTTATAGTCTGATGTATCATTACGTTTTTGTGGCATAGAATATATGAGAATTTAGTTCTTTCATTAGACTAACATCGGGGCATCACTCATTATATTAGAGAATTACAAGATCAATAACATCTAAAACCAGTCAACAAATTTTTTAATTATTGATGACTTCATCTCACGAACCTTACAAGTAATTACTCTCTTTTACGCTTTGCTGTAGAGCCAAATTTTCTGTCTGATATCGAGTCCATGCTGCCCCGCTTATTTCCGTATGGATGATAACATGAACAAAAATTCGAATCTTCGAACATCGATTAAATGGTGAATGTGTCTGATACAAAGTTACTAGTTAAATAATAGTAAGAATCTTTACCTTTTTTTATATTGTGTAGTGGAAACGAAGGACCATAAATGGCATCTTTCTCGTACAACTAATTAAACTACCAAATTTACATATAATCAATTTGATATTTTTTGTATTTTAATTTTATTAGATGTTTATAATTAATTAAAATATTAATATTCATCAATTTTTCAAATTATAAATTGATTTGATTTTTTGATTATATGTTATTATATCATAAACGTTCCCATGGAATACCTAGAAGCTGTTCATAGAGTATAGCCTAAGTTCTGATCTACCTAAATCTCGAATCCTGAGGAGACCTTGAAAAATCTAGATTAGATGTGCATCTCCCGCTAATTGAAACAATACGAACCTGAATTTATAGATTACCTTAAAATTCGAAATAGTAAATCTTAATGCAATGAATTCGTTAATTGTACTAATATACATATAAAATATTAATGAATAGCTATATATGCTATGAAGTTGAGTACGTTGAAGTAGTTTTCAATTTTCAATGAAATAATCTAATAAATCAACTTTTGTAACAACATGAATTGGTCTAAATTCATCATCAGTAACAACAGCACTTGCATTTTTTTCAAAAAATTTCTTTAATTCACCAAGTGTAGTTTCTTGAGTGATTTTAAAAAATTTTTTTTTACTTGACTTATTTTCATTGAAAATATTAACATCATCAAAATTATTCAATTTTCTAAAATCAATAATAATTGATTCAATTTTATCATTAATTGTACTTTGATTTGAAGATAATGAACTTAATAATTTACTTAATGTTATTAAACCAATCAATTTGTCGGTTTTTGGTGATAAAACAGGTAATTGATCAAAACCATTTTCTTTTAAAATTTTAATAACTTTTTCAACTTTTTCATCACTATGAACAGTAACAACAGGTTTTAAATTTAAAGATTTGATTTTTTCAGTTTCAAATGAAGTTTTTGAAGATTTATTAATAGTTGATTCAATGTTAAAGCCATTTGATTTCATCCATTCATCATCAATAAATTTAGTTAAATAAGATCTAACACTATCAGGGAAAACAACGACAATTGTATCATCTTCAGTTAATTCAGGATGATCTTTAGCATATCTAATGGCAGCAGCTAAAGAACTACCAGAGGAACCACCAATTAAAATACCTTCTTCTCTAATCAATCTTCTTGCTAAAGTAAAAGATTCTTGATCTTCAGTTTTATACCATTCATCAATTAAATTTCTATTTAAAACGTCTGGAATGAAATCATAACCAATACCTTCAACTTTATATTGATCAGTATCAGTTTTATTTAAGGATTCTGGAACAGCTAAAATTGAACCTTTTGGATCAGCACCAATGATTTTAATATTTGAATCTTGTTCTTTTAAATATTTAGCAATACCAGTAATGGTACCACCAGTACCAGCACCAGCAACTAAAGCAGATATTTTACCCTTTGTTTGTTTATAAATTTCATAACCAGTAGTATAATAATGAGCATCAGGATTATTAATATTACCATATTGATCCAAAATGACTGAATTTTTAATTTCTTTGTTTAATTTTTTAGCAACACCAATATGAGATTCAGGAGAATCGAAAGCAGCTTCATTTGGAGTTCTAACAATTTCAGCACCAAGAGCTTTCAAGACTGAAACTTTTTCATTAGACATCTTTTCAGGTAAAGTAATAATTGTTTTATAACCTTTAACAGCCCCTAACAAGGCTAATCCAATACCTGTATTACCAGAGGTTGGTTCGATTAAAGTGTAACCTGGTTTGATTCTACCATCTTTTTCAGCTTGTTCCACCATACGTAAGGCGATTCTATCTTTGACACTACCACCGGCATTGAAAAATTCCAATTTAGCAAGAATCTTTGGTTTAATACCTAGAGATTGTGGGATCTTGTTTAATTGGACCAAAGGGGTGTTACCGATAAGCTCTAAGACTGAGCCTTTGAGTTCTGGGATGTTGGAGTCTCTGTCGATAGTCATAATGAAGTCACTGTTAATTGGTGATAAAGATATAGTTGATGGTGATACTGTGGCTACTGTTGGGATTCTGGGTATATAAATAATAAATACAAAATTGGTTAAATACATACAATAAAAGGATTATTAACAAATTTGATGGTTATAATTTATAAATCAACTTCATCGTGTGTGCACACGGCAAGCGCTACGGCCACTTTGCAAAGGAAGAACAGAAGCCACAAATGAGCTGGAATGGGCATGGATATCGATTGTTGTAGTTGTGCAATGTGTTGTTTAGTATGGGTATGTTAGCAGAGTGTAGACGTGTATACGCCTGTGGTGACACGATGATTGCATTGCCATGTCCTATTTGGTTAGTTTTATAGTTTCACTGTTATCAGCTTTGCCAATCGCGATCTTTGTGTCAAGTATTGTTTTGTACTTGTAATAATCAACTGAAGACTGAAGTATGGCATTTCACGTGAGTTGGTGGAATAGTGCCATTTGGTGTAGACAACCTGGACCAATAGCAGGAGGGTATTTCAGAATAGCACTAAACAGTGTACTTGTTTAACAATGACATGTAGAGCCTTATTCGTCCACTTCTTCAATTGTTGTGGCATCAGGACACAAAATGTACGAACGCGATGAGAAGATAGGCTAGATGAACTTGAAAAAGTCAAAGTTCTGAAAGAGATTTTGATAGCTATCAAAACTTCTTGTTTTCCTATACAAACTTTGAAACACATTGACGGTAGTTATTACATTTAAGTGACTTATAACTCATCAATTATTAATACTCAGCTTAAATTTCCATACAAAATTTTCTTAATGTCCCGAGTCTCGAAAAAATCGATGTGTCAGTTTTTGTAAACAAACACGATTTGAATGTTGAAACATTTAAACGCTTTAAACCACTTAACTTATGTACTACCCAAAAAATAATCAATAGAACTGTGCAATGGACATTAACAGAACCACAGAGAGGGTATACAACATCATAGTCCATTTGAATGAAGAAGCTCCATTCATTTTGGCTCAACAATTGATTCAATTATTACAATCAATAGAGATACATTTTGGTATAATACTTGACGCGAAATATCATCAAGTAATAAACTTATTCATCAATCAATCTAATGATGTTGCTATAAATAAGCAATTAGTTCTTGAATTCTTAAATGATCTTTTGGAAACCAATCTAGCTAATCATATAAATGATTTGGTTAATAAACAACAATCGTGGAATAATGAAAAAGATATTGAAGGTCATAACATACTTACAAGCTCCCCAATGGAATTTAAACATGAAGCATGCTCAAATGATATAAAAGATATCAACAATAAGAATCTACTTGCTGATGATACTGTGAGTTTCCATAGAAAAGAGTTGGAAAAACTTGATGATCATATAAATTCAAGAATTTCAGATTTAGGAACAAATTCTAATTCAATACCATCTCAACAATCACATACCCCTTCAGTTAATCATTTACAATTTTTTTCAAAATTTTTCACTAGTATGTTTCATCAAATTACCAGAATATTGTTTTCATCTAATAAAATTATACTTATATCAAATTCAATCCTAATATCAATAATTTCTACAATTATAATACTACAAAACTTAACATTATCATCATTTAATTTTAAAATTTATTCACATATTTATAAATTATTCATATATAAGACTTATAGTGACTTGTATTGGTGGCAAAGATTACCTTTTTTAGAACAGAAAATTTGGAAACTATTGGATTTCATTAAATTCAAAGATCCTGTATTATCATTAAGGAAGCCATAACACTTTCACTTATTTTGAAAAATGAATGTTGATTTTACTTTTTATCCATACCAAACATACTTAATAACTTATCAACTCTGTAGTATATTGATTAGTTATCTGTTCCAGAGAAAATGAATCATATAATAAATACTCACTCATCTTGAGAAATTTTGATATCAGCTTTTTTAAATTCTTGAGCCACTGGAAACCACAATTGTTAGTTTTGATCTTTGATACATATGACCTGATACATTACTCACAATTTTGAAATGATCCTCTAATTTCTGAATCTTTTAAAATTTGAAGATATTGCCATGGTGATAATGAACCATTTTCTGGTTTAATACCTTTTGTATCTAGTAAATTTTGAACATTTTTAATTGCTTCAACAACCTATTTAAAAGACATTTTAATTAGTAAATTGCTTTCTTAATTTATACCAAATATTCAACATACTGATGGGTTTTCTTCAATTTTTTTAGTTAATCTAGTGAAAACATCAGCTCCTTCTTGAGATGTAGCATAATTTCTTGTAATTGAAGTATTACTATTGCTTATGATTTTGGGAATTGAATTGAATAATGGAATGGATCTTGATCTATTTGAAGATAACAAGATGGATCTGGTAGATACGGTTTTCAACGCAAGTTTAAACATCTTTTCAAATAAATAAGCTGATTGTACAAGTAGAATATCAATCTTGGATCAAAATCATCATCATTCATTGGATTACTTTTCTGCTTGTTTCCGAAGGTCAATTTTTGGTCCTGATTTTTTTTTTTTTCGCGAATCAAAACAATTATAATCGTAATACATCTACAAAATTATCCCCAAACTAATCCATATTTTACACATTTATTTATTAAATTTTCTATAAATTCTAGCATCATGAAAATTTCCATCTATTTCCACAGTTTTCACAAGTACAAAAAGTTGTTAAAGGTTCATCAGCAGATCTCGTTTGCAGTTGATAATAACTAACCTTCTTTTCTTTACATTTACCACAAGTAAATCTATCTGTAACTGCTCTTTCTTGTGTTGCACCTTGTGCGTTATATAAATTCTTCTTTTTGATTTCTTCTAGTTCTTTCTTTAAAGATTCTGGTGCCATTTCTTTTGGACTCATTTTAATAAAATCTTTTGGTAATAGATCACCGTTATTAATTCTTGATCTTAATTCTGGATTATTTTTTTGTCTAAGATTTGAAGTTAAAGATCTCAATCTTTGTGCATATTTGGTATTTGAACTTGTATCATATCTTTCTGATGAAAACACTTCAGATTCAATTTCTTTAGCAACTTTTAACAAAGCATTTGGTGGATGTTCTGAATCAATACATAACCCATTATATAAGGCAGAAACTGCACCATTTCTAGTTTTATTTTCATAAAAATCAACTTTTATGCCATCATTAGCTGCACTTCTTGGTCCATTAGCAACAAATTTTTTTTGTAGTGTTGTATTGGTAGCAGTTGGTGATTGATCTTTTGATGTTGATGCACCAGTTGAAACATTTGAAGAAGGAGCAGAAGCACCACCACTTTTTGATTTTTTTTCACGTGAAACTTCATCTTTCCAAAACTTAATTGTCTTTTTAACCAAAGCAGATATTTCTGGATTCTCTGATGTTTTATATCTATTCACTACTATACCAACTTTCGTTTCCTAAATTGTTAATTTGATTAGTAAATAATCCAATACCTTGACAAAAAATCGTTGATTGACACAACAAAATTATCAAGCAAAAGTTGGAGATAGTAAACTTACCCTCAGTAGCTTTTCAGTAGGCTTTATATCCTTCTTTAGTATATTTAAAATGCTCAAAATGGTCTTATCATCTTTAGCCTTCTCCAAATTGGTGATGTAGGTCTTAATTTCCTTCACATCCATCTTGTCAATGTTGTTATTGTTTGAAATCTCCGGACTAGTTACGGATCTTCAGTTTCTGCTTTAAATTACTCGTATACAGGCAGTATAAATCTATATTTCTCCTGGTAGTAGACAGTTCTTCAGTGTGTTCTTATAACAACCAAGTAGCTTATATATTCGGACTATGTCGTGTACAAGAGCTCTGGAATTGTTTATTGTAAACGCTTCGCTTTGGTTTTTGTGTTGCAGAGAAAAAAGCTGGTGCACAAAATTTGGATGGCCTCGCGACGTTTGTGCAGCGATTTTGTATAGCAGAGATTTTGGAACGTATAAACTTGAGGATTATACAGCTGACGGTGAGAGTTATCCAGATATTTTGACCTAAATAGAAACCAGGAGCCATGTCAGAGAAGATCCCAGGGAAAGTTATATACATAGGGTCCATCCCATATGACCAGACAGAGGAGCAGGTGCTAGGTATGTTGGAAATCATTTCGATTTGGATGCTGTTTGTTATTTCAATAGACTAGTTTATTAACTATATTCCAAGACATTGCCAAATCAATTGGCCCAGTGGTGAATTTAAAGATGATGTTTGACAAGGAAACAGGGAAGTCAAAGGGGTTTGCATTTGTTGAATACCCAGGTAAGTAGTTGGTATTGATGTTCTTTTATCAAAGTATTTATAAACTAATCCGTACTATAGATGTTGAAACAGCTTCTTCTGCAGTTAGAAACTTGAATAACTACTCTATCGGAAACAGATCGTTGAAATGTGATTTTTCAAATGAGAATTCTTTGTCAAGTAATAATGGCAATGGAGGTGGGAAACCAAAGCAAGAAGATACGTTACCTCCTTTACCACCTGGAAGATCATTGAATCAAGGTGAAAGTTATTCAGATTCTATATCAAGATCATTACAAAACTTGGATCAAGCTCGTTTAATCAATTTGATAAGGGATGCTAAACAGATGTCACAGAAGAACCCAATCTTAATGGAAGAATTGTTAGCCCAATGTCCACAATTATCATATGCTTTGGTTGAAACTTTGTTGATGACCCAAAAAGCTAGTCCAGAAGATGTTGCTCAGATATTACTAAATAATCCTGCTCAAGAGGCTCAAGCACCTTCTGAACAAGGTGATGGAGTGGAAGTAGAAGAGGAGGAATTAGATGAGGAAAAGATAGCATTAATTAAACAAGTTTTGGAGATTTCAGAGGAGGATCTTGCTGAACTCCCCGAAGATCAAAGAGAATCTATACTTCAAATCAAGGCAAATGCCAAAAACGGTGTATACGGGAACCTGATATAGTACATACTGGAATAAAACAATTGTATATTAGAATAATCTGTATCATTGTGACGCTCATAATCCATAATAATTGATCTAAATGCGATTGTTTGTATTTCGATTACATAATCTTCATCTGTTTTCCCTTCGTGATTAATTTATTTGATTCAAAAACACACAGATACGTCGACGAGTTACATCAACAGAGTTCGATTTGAAAGACATATAGGTCACGATTTTACTACGAGATGTCATACAGTAACTATTCAATACGGGATAGGAATAGAAGGGAAACAAGCGATGAGGCTTCTGAAAGGAAAGCAGGTCAAGCGACTCCAGTTTCGATAGCGAATGCTTCATCAGTTATTTATTTAGGTAATATCCCCAACGATTGGTCTCCCGAAATAGTTTCAAGTGTGGTAGCTGGTAGTGGTAAGATTGTAGATATTAGACCAAGAATTGATTCATCAGGAAGAGGAAAAAATTTTTGCTTTGTTGAATATTTAAATCCTCAAGAAGCTTCTCGAGCTTTACAATTATTAAGTGAAATTAAATTAGGTCCAAAAAGAAAATTAAGAGTTGAATTATCTAAAGAAGGATTAAGAGGCTCGCATCCTAGAGACAGGCCTTTATTAAATTTAAGCAAAGATTTCTTACCTTATTATGTTCAAATCCCAGCTGCTATGCGTGAAGGTAGCAATGAACCTCCTCAGGGTTATTCAAACCAATCTACTCCATTCGATGTTAATTCTACACCTATACCTAATACACCTCCAGTTAAACAAGAACCAATGCCAGAAGTTTTAGCAAAAGCTTCACAATATTTACCACGTTTCAATCCAAATGCTTTAAGAGCTGATGATAAAATATCTCAAAATTTACAAGCCATACCACCTGCGCAATTAATTGAAATGATATCGACTTTAAAACAATTAGCTTCTACAAATATTGGATCCGTCCAGCATGCCTTCAGTTTGAGTCCTAACTTATCGGTTGCAGTGGTTCAATCAATGATTTTAATGGGATTAATCGATGTTAATACTTTAACCACAGCTATTCAACAACAAATGTCAGCAACACCTCAAAACTCGAATATGAATATCCAACCAGCTGCAACAGCTACACCAGCTCAACAAACTCCCCCACCGGATCCAAGATGGGCAAATTTACCTTATCATACAGTTCAAAAATTATCACAAAAAAGTCCAGAAGAAGCTAATATGATTACACAAGTTCTACTTTTACCACCATCAAGCCTTGATCAATTACCACCTCCGCAAAGGCAAATGGCAGAATCATTAAGGGCTCAATATCTGTAATTTTAAATATATTTGAATTAAAAAAGAAACTAATTACTAATAATTTTGTCGTTATTTAATGACTAAAGCTTAATATCATAACCTTTATCGAAGTAAGAGCCTTAACCATCAAAACTTATCAGCTTGCTGAAGAGTCGCCTCTATGTCTGATATATAACACGTGTTAATTGTCGAAAAAATAGTTCCTTTGTCTCCAAAAATAGTTCCTTTGTCTCCAAAAATCACACCTACCATGAGTCTTCCACTTCTTCTTGACCTTAATCTTTGTGGCCTGTATTGTATGTTTTAAGAATTCGCGATTTGCGCTGAAGGTGGAATAATCTAGCAAAAAACATATTGTCGTACACTAGATTCAATTCGGCCTTCATCTCAATACCATATATATATATATATATATTCTGGATCTACCCCTACAATTAAGAGGAGTTGATACAGACTCATCAATATGTCATCGCCAAATCAGCAGGATCCAAATGGAAGTCAAAGCCCTCCTCAACAAAGCAATGGGAATGATATGAATCTTTCAAGGTCGGAGAATATAAACAATGAAACAAATGGTGTTCGTAATATAAGGACTGCAGCTGATGCTTTAAGAGACCAATTGCCACTGGGGAACATAATATTGGAAGAAGCTAACATGGGGGGAGATTTGAATCCAGATGTGCTATTTAGAGGTGGATTTTCCCAAGGCTTTCCTAATTTCTCAGTAACTATTGATAGAACAAATATTACACAAGATGGAACAGTTACAGGTGAGCCTATCTTTAATTTTGGTAACTTACCTGATCATTTAAGAGAGCTTGTTGAGTCAGCTATAAGATCTGGTAGACCAAGAAAGAAGCAAGCCACTGAAGATGCAATAAAGAGACTTAAAATTATTGATCCCCTCTCTTTAAAAGAATCAGAAAGGACATGTTCTATTTGTTATGATGCTTTTGAGGAACCAAAAGATGGTGATAATAATGGAAGCGAAGCTATTTCTAATGATTTAAGAGCTACATTCTTAGCTAGCCGTGAACTTTTAGATAATGATCCTCCAATTCTTCTTCCAAAGGACACAAGTGGAAATAAATATGGTGAATATCATCGAATGAAAAGGAATCCTAGCCAGAACGAATCCAATAAGAAGGAAGATGAGCACATACCAGTCGAAATGCCTTGTGGTCATATTTTCGGTCGCTCGTGTCTACTTGAATGGTTGAAATCAAATATTTCATGTCCGCTGTGTCGCCGAGAGGTTGAAGCTCAACCAGCACAATCTGCAGAAGGATACGAAGTGGATAGAGTGGTGTTGAATAATAGAACAGAATGTCCGGCCAACTGGTCTGAGAATGGGAACTTGTATGATGATCCTCAAATTCCTTTCCCTTCAGCTGCTCGAAATCATGTTTCAATTTTTAGTGGAAGTTTATGAAATTTTAAGGTTTTTTATGTATGACTAGACTTCTATTTGAAGTGTTTACATAGTATTTAATTTAAATAATAGTTTATGACTTAATGAAAAGATTCGTTAATTGTAGTTGGCGTTTTACGTGTTTAGTTCTGTCCGTGCTTCATAACCGCCGATTTTCCAAGTTTCTGACACAATTAAAAAAAAAATTAAACAATTCTAGGAAATTTTGAATATCTGTGGTATCCGAATAAGGACACATAAACATGGTAAATTATGGAAATTCCTGGTTATTATTATGATGAATCTAAGAGGAAGTACTTCAAGATTACTAAGAATGCCGGCGCTTCGAGCAAGTACAGCTCGGAGGCCATAAAGAAAGAAAGAAAAGAAGATGAAAGAAGCAAGAAAAGGGCTAGGATCGGGAATAACAGCCCCAATAAAGTACCATTCATTAATTTAGAAGGTTCAATAATATCAAATAGAACTAATCAATTCAACACAGCTGATGTGAGGCTGAAGATTCAGGAATATAAGATCTCGAGGTTACAGTTGGAAGGTTTTATGAAGACCAGAGCAAATCTGAATTCTGATGTTTTCAAGAGAATTTCATGCAATGATAAAACTATGGTATTGAGCAGTCTAAATAACGTTTACCAGATACCTTTGGAAACACTGCAATTTAATACAAATGAAGATTTATTCCCGTTGCTAAAGGTTCATAGGGTAGATAAAGTCCACTCGATTTTGAGGAATATGATAACAATCAAAGCGCCAATGAAACCACTTATAAGAGCATGGTTCGGTGCAATGAATGAGCCTAGTGAAATTGAATTAACTATAGAAGCTTCTGATCTTACTACTATAACAAAATCAAAAGTTTTAAGTTCAAAATTTGAATCCTTCAACAATTCTATCTACAATGAAAAAAACAACTCAATAGTGATTTGTGGTAACAAGAATGTTTCCAGGTTTGATGCTACATTAACATCACCAGATACAAGGCGTGATATTATCTTTCAAGGAGCAGATGTGCTGGCTATTGATTCTATTGATGAAAACACCTACCACTTGGGTTTACGGAATGGGAAATCAGGAATAGTGGATGATAGGGTACATTCCAAAGATTCTCACAATATCAAGAAATGTATGGATAGCTCAATAATAAACATCAAGGGTTTGGAAGGACATAGAGTGCTATGCTCATCATTGGGATCCAAAATTAAATTATTTGACACTAGAATAGGATTCAATAAATCTCTTATTGACTATCAAAGTACAAAGGATGTTGGAGATGTATTTGGTGAAAGGCTAGAGATCATAGAAGGCAACATGGTGATGGTTCAAAATAAATCCCTTTGTGAATTTTTCAATTACAATATTCCAACTCCTATAAAAACAATGGACTTTGGAAACAATGAAAGAATTACGGATATTTGTTTCTACCCAGGTGCTCGGGATGATCAATTTTACGTTACAAATGGTAAAGAAATTGGATTTATGAACTGATATATTCCTCTTTCAAAACTTTTAGCTAATGTATCGTTATTGAACCCAATGATTGTACAGCCTTAATCTATTTGTGACTTGTACTATGGACTCTGTAGACACAAAAGTTCGCGAATTTGTCCTCAATCTGTTTTTGTCCATTTTCTAGATTTTTTTGTGACACGCACGTTATTTGATAAAATCGGGAAATTTTCTCTTTTAGGAAGGTTTCTTGATACAATGTGCAACATTAACTTTCAACTTTTAACTTTCGAACTTACAACAATCATAAATCATTCTTTGTAAATAATTCTAAACACAATATACTAAGTACAGCAAAACAAGGTAATAAATACATAAATACAAATGGAGAAAATAATATAATAAAGCACATAACACAAGTATACGGGGGTAAATCAGATACACCATGACTTAAATTTTTTCACGAACGCAAGAGGGCATCATCAGATATTGTTTGCAAAACTGTTTACCATTAAACCTTTGGAGTCAATATGGGATGGGTATAAAAACTGAGTTTGATCTGGCATATAATATGGATCAACGGTTGGTTGAGAATTGGTATTGTAGTTCATATAATATGGATTTCTAGGGTTTCTGTGGTCAACTTCATAACCAAGTTTTGAAGCAGCACTCGAAGAATCAAAAGATTGGGTAGAAGTTGATGAAGGAATCAAGTTATAATTTGTTTCCAATTGTTGAATTTTGAGTTGAATTTTTCTTGCATATGGTGCAGATTTAATAGCTGGAAGATAAGTTTTGATATTCATAATTAAACTGTTCATTTCCTTACCCAATTCTGAAACATCATAGAATTGGTCAATCAAGGTTTGAATAACGTAATTTCCAAACTTATCTTTAATCAATAGTTCGAAACTAGCATCTACCAGTTTGATAATTTCAGTCAAATAAACATAATTCTGTTTAAATTTCAAAATTTTGATAAACTTCTCAACAACGTTTGACGAAAACTTCAAGCATGATAATTGAATCAAATTACCATAAATTCTCTGGAAAAAATCATCAATAAGGAAGTTTATATTATTGGATGTTTTCAAAAAATTCAATTCAAATAAAAATTGAATAATATAATTACCAAATTGATCATTGACCAAGTCATTTAAATATATTAACAGGACTTCGGAAATTTTTAAAATTTGATTGAAACTGGCATTGTTCAACAATTTTTGTAAAACACAGCATCCATGTTTATGAGTTGAAACTCTAACAATATTGTTATTGAGACAAATAGAATCTATAATAAATTGGAACTTTTCAGGAGGGAACTTGAAGATACATTTTTGTATGACATGATTCCCATTTAGATCTTTGATGAGTTTAACAATGTTGTTATCTTCATATCTATTTGATACATCATTCATCTGTAAACCTTTGACTACCAAATCAATTTGATAAGAATTTGAAATCTTATCAATTATTTTTTGTAAACTTCTTGTACCATATTGATTAACAGAAATTAAAAACAAACAAGTATGAATTTTTTCAATCATCAGGTCTTTTTGGTAATTTGAAAGATGATCAATTAATTTCTGAACAAGGTAATTACCAAATGGATCAATTATCAAATCAATCAAGTTATTGAATACTTTATTGAATATGATATCTTTGATAGATGAATCCAAATCCAACTTCTTTTGAAGGAAACGACAACCATACTGATCAACTGATAATTTTAAAATATCAAGGCTTTCAATAGGGATAGAATTTAATTCATCATAATTTTTGTAGTTCGGAATCTCAACCTTCGATTGGGAGGAAATGCTGTTGATTGAATAGAATGAAGCGTTGGATTGGTTTTGTTGTTTGAATAAAGTTGGTTGAGATCTTTGCTTTTGTGGCATACCTGGTGGAGGATGAGGATTTTGTGTATTTGTGGCAGCAGCGGATGTGTTTGTAATGTGATTGATCACTGGGGTAGAATTTTGATGATGGAGATGATGATGATGATGTTGTTGTTGTTGTTGTAAATGATATTGTTGTAGTGGAATTTGAGGAATGGTACCATTTTTGTTAGCGTTAGCAGTAGCAGAACCAACATGAGTAGCTGTGCTTGGGATATTTTGATAAAGATCTTGCTTTGCCAAATGGTTGTGATTTTGATGTTGTTGAGATGAAAGATTTTGAAGGTTATTTATATTGAACTGATTGAATTTTTGATCCAATTCTGTAACTAATGGAAGTGATTTGAATCTTGATCTATAAGTGTTACCGCCTATATTTGTATTGAGATTTGACAAAGGTGTAGTGGATGCAGTTGAAGGAGCATTTGAATTGTTGGTAAATATGGAAGAGTTGAACGTTTGATCACCTAAATCTGGAGGAGTCAAAGGTTCTACTATAGAATTTAAGGAATTGATGGATAGATTTTGCTGATGATTGATCTTGTCATTATATGCCTTAGAACGTTGAGTTAGTACAACTGAGTTCATGATTCTTGTTGATCCAATTCAAACTTTAAAGTGTAGCAGTACTGGTTTGGTAAATAATCATGTTGTATTTAATTTCATCAATCATTGATATTGTGATGATGGAATGTTCCTTCCAACAACGCAGCACTTTAAAAATTACCCTAATGGGTGGATTGATTACATACCATTATAAACGATATCCGGATGCTATGTTTAGACTAGTCAATGGTGGTTAATGGGTAATGAGAATGAAGATTGAATGATTGGGTTGATATTTAGCTACTTTCTTGTTGCTAAATAGCGTTGTGTAAAGAAAGAAGATTTCAATGAAGAATAAAGGAGGAATTTGAAGCATTTAAATAATTTAATCTCTCTTTTATGTAATTATCATCACTTTCGATTTAGATTTGTCCATGGTTTCACGATGGGCCTTTGTAACTATGGAAATACATCAACAAAAAAAAAAAGTACTTAAATGTTGTGTTCTTAACAAATGAGCAAGCCGGGTCTGGAATCCATCTCCTATATACACTTAAATGAATAGGAGAATGGAAGTTGAAAAATCCATTATGAGCTCAAGAATCATAGTTCTAAATCAAGATGATTAAAACCCATTCATTTATATATCTCTACTAAATTTACAACCCATTAGGACAAAAGATTAGAGTACATCGCATGTGGGATGGAGGAAATTTGAATATTCAAAAGTTAAACCTTTTGGGACTTTTTATCTTGATGTCAATCCTATTGGCCCTTGCTGCACGTCCAAGTCGAGAGGGAGCTCCGGCCTAGAGTATCGACCTAGGTGGAACAAATCCGAGACAGACACACCCCACTAGACGGAACCTCCTTTCCAGCTGGGCTCGTTGCTCTCGTTGCTCTCCGTCTAAAAAACACCGTTCCAGCCTAGCGTGTTCTATACCAGTGATGTGAACACTGGATTATCGGATCTGGGTGATGGTTTCGAACTTCAAACGCTGATGAAATTGAAAAAGAAAACACAGAACCACATTTTTGTCTCTCTCCTTCAGTTCCTTTAGCTTTTGCAGGTGATTTTGTTGTCTGTTTTGTCTAATCTTTCATTAACAACGAGAAATTCTTTTATTCATGTGTCTTAAAAATATCAAATTCCAATATTTGAATCATTTAATAATCTGTAGTGGTTTGTGAACTTTGAACATTCACAGAAGGACATGCAAGTCATCTCAAAAGGAATTGGGAATACACTAGAGTAAACATGACAAGCACTATATGAAATAATATGTAGGTCCTGGCATGACTACAATAACAGCAAAAGTTGACATTGATCCATTCTATTGATATATATTTATGTCTCTGCGACAAGATTCTTATTTTGAAAATAATTCTAAGTGTGCTTGAATTATTAAAATAAATTTAACTAATGTCCTATTTTCCCTCCCAGTACTACATAAATTAGATAACAGCTATACGAGCCCATCGAAATTTAGAAACCAGACGGTCTTAAGAATCCTACCATTAGGCTGATGGCTAATGATATGAATCTAACTGATCACCATAACCATAGCCAGAATCATTATGAAAACCAGTGGAGATTCAGTTTCCACACAAATTGCTGGCGTCTGACTTCTGAAGTCTGCAATTACCACTAGCTATAAGGTTCAACATAGCACAGCACATCTGTATCAAAGGGAATTTCTCAGCTGCATTTCGTCTTTGTGTACGAACAAACTTCAGCTGTTCTCAGCTTTACCCAGTAAAACATTCCACAAAAATCCAGCATCAATCCACTACACAACTGCGCAGCTATATTAAAACTTGCGAGCGTTGCTTTTCAATCGCGCTCAAAACTATAGTGCATATTAACTCTTGTAATAATCTGATGGCCTCTACTTTTTGATCTTAGACAATACGATTAATTTGGGCCTTTTGAGCTCATTGGAAGATGTAATTATATTCGGTTAGTTGACCCAATCTTTTTTTATCTGACTTACATAATAAGCAAGATGGTCTTTTGATTTCTCTAGTTCAATCCATTTTTTTACCATCTTATACTGAAAGCGACATCCACTTTGGTCTAATAATTATTTTAAAGGCTAGTCTTTTGATTTCTACTAAAAGTGCACTTTACGAATTATATATGAAATCCGTTATATTATACGTACTTTGAAATAGGTATTTCTTGCCAAACTACATGGTCTAGAATTTGTTCTTCATTACAAAGTTCTTTAGCTCACTCAGCGTTTACAGATAAAGCAATCTCACTAAAGTGATTATATATTAATTTAATTTCATACAAAATCATTCGAATATCATTCTTCTCCATCGGTCAGGTCGATTTCATTATAATCAATTGTAACAACAAATGCTTCTTTAAGATCATATCCTCTTGCATCAGATTTATCTCTTGTCAAAATATCAATATATTCATCTTCTTCGTTTAATTGCTTTTGATTTATTTCATCCTCTGGTACAATATCAAATTCATCTTCTTTTTCTTCGTAATCAATATTCTCTTCAATTTCAACAAAATCTGGTGCCAAAGCACTCCATTTTTGTGGTATGACTAAGGTCCATAAATAAACTGATCCACTATCTATACCCGTGGCACCAATTATACATTTTTTGAAGTTCCATTCAATATCAACTAATTCTTCTTTAGGACCTTCTAAAATCTTTACTAAAGATCCCATGGAAGTTTCCCACATATAAATAACATGAGCAGAACCAAAAGCTGAAGCAATTAAATATTCAGAGTTACTATTAAATAAAATTGAATTCCATTGAAGTCTATTGACAACATCTTGATATTTATGTTCAGTTTCAAGTTCCCATAAATCTGAATTTGTAGAAAAATCAGGAAGAGTAATTTGTCGTATTATACGATCTGATGAATTGACTGCAATTTTCCTCCCATTACCAGAAATAACAATATTTTTGATACTTGAATTTGATATTTTCTCCTCAAAAAGTATCTTTAAATCTTTTCTAGAAATAATCTTGATAATTCCTTTATTAGTTCCTGTGATTATATGTTCACCATCGGGATGAAAAGTAGTGACTAAAGTTTTACTATCATCAAGGTCCTTGATTTCATCTGAGTTTATAAACTTTGGAGACCCGTCATAAAGTGAAACCACAATTTCTGAAAGATCGTTTGGATTTAGTTCGGCATTCCATATAGGTCCATTAAAGTTGAATTTTCTTATTATTTTGTTATACTTCAAATCCCATAACAGACACTTCCAATCTCTTGAGGAAGATAAGAGATACCTTCCACACGGTGACCAATTCAGTGATTGTATGGCTCTATTATGTCCCTTGAGTTTCCTTATAACACTCTTGGTGTCATTGTCAATAATCAATATGGTGCCACTCGATAAACCAGATGCTAGGTAATCTCCAGTTTTATTATATTTGATGAAGACTGAATGTCCGAATGATAGAGTATGAGTCAACGTTTCAGGAAACTCTTTCAATACTGCAAATGGATCTAGTAATGAAAGGTTCATATCTATGATTGATACTGAAGTTTCTTCAGATCCTATGTGCACTATGTAAACAAACGATATTATTCACTTATTTTTGGCAGTTTTTTTTTTTTTTTTCGCGGAAAGATAAAATTGGTTGTATTATAAAATTGATCAAACCAAAACAGACAAATGCGGTGAGGCAAAACAAAGGGATGTCACTATATATTTGCAAAATATACTTTTGAATAAAAAAACTACACTACTTCTGTTGATATATGCCAAAAGTGTTTTCTTAGTAGCTGTTGTTATTTTTAGCGTGATCACATGACATCAGTGTCCGGCCCAATTCAGAATCGCGTTTGGAAAAAAGTTAAAAAACACATACACCAAAAACAGAGATACTTTTCATCAAGAAGCACTTCTAAAGTGAAAGACATTCAAGATGAAACTCCTAGCTGTGTTATTCCTTCTGTCGGTTACAAATGCTTTCTATTTCCACGTTATTGGTGGTGATAGGAAGTGCTTTTATAAAGAATTGTCTCAAGGAACATTGCTATTGGGTAAATACAACGTCGAAGCCTTTGACGCCCAACTTAATCAATTCAAAGCTGCTGATCCAAAAGAACTAGGATTGATTTTGGATGTTGAAGTACGTTTATTTGTTTAAATTAATAAGAGTCACATAAACTAACTATTCAAAAAGGAAGTTTTCGATGATAACCATAGAGTGGTTCATCAAAAGGGTTCACCAACTGGAGAATTTACCTTTACAGCTATCGACAGTGGTGAACATAGAATATGTTTCCAGCCTCAATCCCAAGGATGGTTGGCAAAAATCAAAACAAAGGTGACTGTTGATTTTGAAATCGGTGATGCCGAAACTTTGGATAGTAAGAAAACAGATCAAGTACAATCATTAACAGGAAAAGTCAAAGCTTTAAATAAGAAAATCTTGGATATCAGAAGAGAGCAAGAACTAACCAGAGAAAGAGAAGCTAAATTTAGAGACCAAAGTGAACTTACAAATACAAAGGTGGTCAATTGGTCAATTATTCAACTAGTTGTTTTAGGTGCCACTTGTGTTTGGCAAATTAAGCATCTAAGATCATTTTTCGTCAAGCAAAAAATTGTTTGAGCTGTTGTGTTATACAAAGATCAATTAATATAGGAAGCTGAACAATGCTAACTTAAGAACACTTACAAGTAGTTCCTTGGTCTCTTCCATAACGTCTCAGATAGTAAAAATTCAATTGTTTTTTATCCACAATTTAATCTAGAAGATCATCCGGCTGCTTTCAAAAATAAAGGAGGATAATACAGAAAAAAAAGATATAGATCAGACATTATATTTCAATTAAACTAGATCCAAAGACGTTACGCAAATATCATCATCGCCTGTAGTTGTGAACTGTTCTGACGATCAGCAATTTTTTGAATAGAGACTGTGTGTAATTGTCCTTAGGAAGATTTGTACTTCAAAAAACTGACCACAGCATCCTAACAAAATGCTTAAAGGTACTAAGGTAATGCAACGATACCCCAAATCTCACTTAATACATATTATTGTCGCTTATTCGACACTTCTTTTGATAACAAAAAAAATCAATATCTGGTCAATGAAAGATCCGTGCAGCCTAACCATAAATGAAGAAAGCAGGATCTCAAAACTCTTCCTTATAGGAAAATCAGCAGCTAGAATCAAAATTTTGAGTAATTTGCTGTGAAGTTGTTGAAGAAGTATTTGAACGCCACAATCATACTTTCAATGAAAGGATTCAATCATATTTTTATGCGTAATCTAAAAGTGAAACCTATCTAATATTACATTTAAATATTGGTACTTATCTTTTGTTTTTCGATTACATAAAACACCAATTCTCGAACTGCATATAATTCATAATTAGCTTTTTCACAGCTATGCTCGGCGGAGAGTAGAGGACTCACGATTCGAAAACCTGGGGAAATAAGACAGGAAAAATATTAACAAAGATACGTAAGACGTTTTTTTTGGAGATAAGAGTGGACAAAATGAACAAATCTGCAGATAGTTTATGTCTATAGCTAATTATTTAACTTCAGAACTAATTAGAGAGCATCAGAGCTCCAGCAACTAACTCATCAAATATACTGAACCAATAACGTCTGGCGCACAAATTCGAGATACGTGGCACCTCACAATCAGTACATACGTTAGTCATAAATCACTTCCAATGACCCTAACTAGTTATATTAAGAATACCTTTTTGTGGAAGTGTTGCGTTTGTGTGGCGGTCCTTCATTTCTTATTCAATCAAGGTTAAGTTCAGCAGCCTTATTCAGTGTTGAAACATAAAAATGAGCTCGTCTCTATTTTCAAACAGTTAAGCGACTTACTTCTGGACTTTCAAATTTGTCAAGCTTCTTTGATTTCCAGCTTTCTCCAATTTGCAGCTAGCTTGTTAATGTTATTTTAATTCGTCAAAACCTGCTGCTGGTATTTTTTCCTTCCCTCATCACGAACCACGAAGCCCTAGCCATTGAAAGAAGGTATTATGTTACATTCAACCTTTCAAAATAATAAGTAACAGGGGTAATCCAGAAGATTTTTATACAATAAGTTATTTTACCATATTTCTCCCACACCAATTTCCAGAAAATTACTTGTGAGTGCTGCAGCCTTACTCATCAATGAAGTTCTTTCAAAGCATTATTCGTCGTCAGGACTGTGCAATATTACTTGATGATATTCCAACCCGCTGTCTTTATTTTCTTTCTTCCGGACCGAAATCGTTCACAGTATTACTACATGTATGTACTGATATTATCGACTCATCTAAGGCCTTACTTTACTATCCAGCTAGACTAATAATTTTTTTGAACATTCATAGAGCTGAAAGTTTGCGCATTCATCCTCTCTGTCTTCAACTTCTCAATAAGTCTACCGAGCAAGAAGTAGACTGCTCCATTATCTGTTGTCAAGTTGTTAGTTGCCATGGCACTGTAATATTCTCAATCGATGTTTTTGAAAAAGCGACGTACCACGCTATTGTTGCTGGGGGCGCTACTATTTTTAAGACCTTGGGTGCACTTTCACAAGAGTTAGCTATATCTTCAGTTCACTGTCATGTCAGCTTTTAGATAAAGACATATAGCTCATGTATTACAAAACTTCTTTAAAGTCCAGTCCCATCAAAATGGCTGAAAATTTTTAGACGCTTGATATAAGACGACAGTTTTGTCGAATGACATAATTTATTCTTTAGTCTACCGTCGCTGCTTTGCAAACTCTCGAAATGATCATGGCTCCAAATGGGAAGGATAATTAGGGGATCATCAGGCAGTTCCTATGTGGATACTTGTAGAGCCTTGATAGACAAAAAACCAGCTCATAACAACCGAGCTAAAATCAAGTGCTGTCATTGTATAAAGGAAACACAATTATCCTCACCGTGGCAGGTCAACCTTGCTAGATGCACCCCTTTTGGCCTTATAGTTCAATCCAAGCAAACATACAGATACGCAGGTAAAGCTTTGTTTACATATAATATGACAGAATGGCGGTTTGTACGGTCAGCACGAAATGTTTCAAATTAGACTGAGAGTATTGTTTCTTTTCCTGATTGTGTTGCTTCAGACCGGGAAGTTGCATCCATTATTTATACAATTTTGTAAGGCGCGGCTATATACTATTTAGCTGGATCGGTGTTGGCGTAACAACTGTTGAGTGGTAGATTGGGCAAATTGTGAAGCCCCTGACAACACTGTGTGGAAGGTCGCTGCTCTCGCTACGACGCAAAGAAGTTTTTGGTTTGGCTGTAGTTGTTCGTCGATCAGATATTGAATGCTATACAATAGGAGCGGAGCTTGCATTTTTAGATCATATGGTTGTCTCTCTTCGACACTCTTCTTACTGCCTAGACAATCTTGCGTGGACAATACATCGTTTGTGCAGGTGGCTGAGGAAGAACTCCTGTTCACATAAATTATCCATTTGTCGGTTTGTTTTTCGTTGCATAGCAGTTTCCGAACTAATTATGCTCGGCCCTTGTTGGAAATCTGTATTCCTTGAAAATCTGCTTTGTGGCATCCTAGAAAAATCATCTAAAAATTTTTCTAGTTTCGGTAACTAAATTGATATATTTGGATAGGGGCGTGAAAGCTATCCGCTAACATGTTATGATCTGTGAGACGATTTGCCTATTAGGCATTGATTATATTATAATATTTAATTATTTAATTATCAGTATTGTTAAACCAACTGGTTGGAATGATCATCATTTGAGCTAGTAATAGACCCACAAGCTGTCGATGGTATGTTACTTATCATCTTTGATTGTAGAGCTGGGGTCCTACCAAGCGATTTTTGAGAGCCTCTTGTTCCAGTTTTGTTGCAGAACCCATAAATCTTCTCCTTTGAAGCCACTATATGCTTTTTTATGATGTCTTGAGTTTCATTATGGATGAGGGGTGCTTTGATTAATCAGAATGTCAAGTTGGTGTCCCTTAAGCAAAAAATAGTTTATGCGCCTACAGAGATTAAATAGAATACTATTTGGTTACTACGCTCGATTGGGTTGCAAGGAAGAACGGTACTCAATGCTTTGCGAATAAACGTTTACATAGAGTTCGCACAATTTATCGACGAAAATGGTTATTACGTAATATTTATTGATTATGTAATTTATATCATGTGACACTCTTCCCCGTTATATATATCCCGTGATACTATTCTATCTTTTTTACAAAAAAACATTTGTAATGTATAGAGCACCTGTAATCCCATTCTCTTCAATGTGGTATGGAGTAAGATTCAAGCTTTTAAATGGGATCTACTAGTAGTCATTGTGGACACTTGGGCGTTCAGAGGGATAGGAGTGTATATTTCCAATAGCAGTGTATCTACTTGTATATGTTCTCTGCATGACATAATTTAACAATTGCTTAATGTTAGATCACTTTTTATGCTTGTTGCTTCCAAATTACATATGTTTATTTGTACACTACTTTCTATATATAAATTCAGATATATAAGCTTTCACTTTTAAGAACTTAATTCTCCAGTTCTGTTGGACGTGGAAATATTGGTATAAAATTATCCAATATACCGAAGCAGTTTCTTACAGAAATTCCTATATGGAGAGCTATGTTATTTACTGTGTCTTGGATATTGTGGATAATCATAAGTTTTGTTAAGCATCTATACTTTCTCTAAACAACGATTTAAGTTAATGGAAGACTTCTTTTTTTTTTAACTGGAAATGTTTAGTGATTGAAATAATAAATACATACTTTCCGAGATGGCCATATAACTGATAAGAGATATTTTAATTTTACTTTTTTAACCGTTCCTGATTCTGCATTTTGATTTTGGACTTCCCATAGATACTTTTTTTTTTACCTGATCTAATGTTTATTTGTTATTATTATATATAATTTTTTAACTAGATTACTTTTTTTTATTATGGCGTTGGTTTATTTAGGACGGATTTTCCGATTTTTGCAAACTATGGTCAGCTTTTGAAAAACTTGTGGACTGAATTCCATTAGAGTTAAAAAAACAAGAGCGCGGACACAAAAGCGACTCAGTGAACAGCAGAAAAAACAAATACAGATTTCACAAACTCCACGTAGAACACAAAGTTCGCGGAGGAAAAACTGGTAAGACCACATTCTATCAAAAGCTGAAGATTCAAGAATCTAAGTTGTCAGGAACCGACTGTCAACCATCAGTACTGATAGAGATTTTGAAACTAACTTCCAAGATATGTCGAAAATACGCAGAGTAAGGACAGGTTGTTGGACCTGTAAGAAAAGGTATGCAGAACTACACTGAAATGTTTCTTAAATGGAGCTTACTAATAAGTGAGATTAGAAGAAGAAAATGTGATGAAGGAAAACCGTCGTGCAATAACTGTTTAAAGAGCGGTAAAGTTTGCGAGGGATATGATATAAAACTATCTTTCGACGTTGATGATAGCAGGAACTCCAATAACAAAAAAAATGCAAAAGGTGAGACTGTCCATGGTTTCAGAGGCAGACCTCGTTTACGAGAAAGTTTGGCTAAGAGATCATTGTTGGTGAGCGAAAATGCCATAATTGAAGATACATTATCCTCTTCCACTTCACAAGGAAAGGAATTAAATATATCGACTACCACAACCTCTGGAAAAGAGGAGGAAACTGGCCATATCACATCAGAAAACTACCCTTGCAGCAATTCATCTAATTCAGTTTTATCCATAAGTGAACTGACACAAAATCCCACCTGTTCAACAACTACAGATGAAAAAATAGAAAACAGTTTTACCACTCCGGATATATTGAATGAATTTCACAAGTTTCAAGATATTTTCCCATCTTTTGTGTCAGAAGCTGATCTTCCTCCATTCCTGGATGGGTTTAACGATATACCAGATCAAATACTGGAAAGCAAAGATGTTACTAAACTTTCCTACTTTGAAGAAAATATGATGTTGAAACACTTTTTCAAAAGATTACTACCTCTGTTGGACGCTCATCCGAGTACTCCATGGCCTCAGTTGGCTTTAAAGTATTGTGACTTTGAAGTAGCTAAGAGTTGTTTTATCTCCTTGGCATGTATTCATTTATATGAAACAAAAGGTGCTAAAGAATTTTATAGAACTGGGATGTCACATATAAACACCACAATGGAATACTTGATAGAGTATCTCAGAGACAAGTCATTAGGATCCATGGATGACGGAGGAAGTCTTGACGTTGATCAAATAATCAAAAAGCTGAAACAACAACCTCTTGAAAAACAGAGATCAAATTTCTTTGTGATTTTGCTCTTGATTCATGTTCATCTACTTTTCAGTGTTTTGGAATCGGGAAGATCTGCTTTGGTGAGAACATTTTTTCAATTATTTGGTGCAATTGTAAAAGATTCCACATTCAAAGCATATCTTGAGAATATCGAGGAAAGTTTGACCCTTATTGCTACTCTCTCGTGGTTTGATACTATAACATCTGTTGTTTCCCCAGATTGCAGATTGCCATATTGTGAAGATTCTTGGTATGGTGATAGAAATAGTTTGATATCAACATCTCAGGTTATGGGATGTCCAGGTGAAATCTTCAGATGTATTTCAAAGCTATGTGAATTAAGAAAAGGGCTGAAAGAATGCTCGATTGACCAAGTTAGTATTAAGAACGTATTTAACTCAATGAAAGTTGAACTTTCAAAGTATAAAGAATATGTGATTTTTTCAAATGAGACACCAGAAGATGAAATAATTTTAAGAATAAAGTGCGCTCATTGTTGGGCTATTGCAGTTCTTCTGAATCTTTATCGATTAGTGAAACCTCAAGAGAAGGATATTTTGAATGTGCTGATTTTAGAATTTATTTCAATATATGGTTCCATGGAGCCAACTTCATCTCATGTTACACAAATGGTTTGGCCCGTTTTCACAATGGCATGCGTTTGTCAAACAGATTATCAAAGAAATAACTTCAGAAAATTTATTGATGTTTTATACACAAATGCGAAGATGGGAACTATCCACTCGATAGGAGTTATTGCTGAGGAGTGCTGGAACACGGGGAAATCATGGGAAGATGTTCTTTCGAGTAAAGAATGGTTTGGATCAGGGATTGATTTTCTGGTGGTCTGAGAACATTAGAAACATACATTTGAGATGTAAATAATTGTATATTAATATTCAAACCATTACACAATATAGTTCTTTAATAATATTACTACAGTCTATAAATTTTTTAAAAAAACGTAACCCAATACATTAAGAACTATATCTAGCTATAGAATTGAACATGAAAGACCTTTCAGCATCTTATAATTTTTGCATAGCAATAATATCAGTAGATTGGACATGGTCTTCATCTTCTTCAATTTGAGCTTGTAAATCAGTTAAAGAAACTTTGTCATCTTCGATAACTAAGTTGATTTGTAATTTTTTGATACCGAAACCAACTGGGACGAAGGTGTGAGCACCCCAGACTAAACCATCAACTTCAATGGCTTTAACGTTAGCAAGCATTTGTTCTAAATCAGTTTCATCATCCCATGGTTTAACATCTAAGGAGACAACAGATTTAGCAGCTGGTTTTGGACCTTTAGCAGCTTTTTTAGCAGTGTATTCAGCAACTCTTTGTTGTTTTAATTTTTCAACTTCTTCATCAACTTCTTCATCATCTGAACCAAATAAGTCAACATCATCTTCATCATCAGCAGCTGGAGCTTCTTTTGAAGCTGGAACTTCACCAGCTGGTAATTGTTCAAATTCTTCGGTGAATGAACCAATGTGGTTTAACCATCTAGTTAAAGCTGGGTATTCTTTTTGGAAAGCTTTGTAAACGGAGACATCAGCTTGAGTGGCTGAAGTACTGTTTTGTGATGTTAGTTTATCAATCAGAAATGAATAGGAATTCAGATTTCTTGCTTAGTTATATTCTGCATTAAATTGAATTTAACTTTGCTTATCAAATTTTGTCAGGAAAGTGAATAATGGTTTGATACTCATACGACGGTCTTGAACTCCGTCTCATAAACACGGACCAAGTTTAATCATCATTTAAATAAGACAAACAAAGTTTTAACGCTGGAATACAACAGATCAATTGAAGATGAAAAATGTTCATCACCACCAATGAGGTTGACAAAACAAATTCCCACCACAATCAAGATTTGAAAACCAAAGCAAGATAACATAGTGATTGAATTGAAGTAAACTTACCCTTGGATGTATGATTTATCAGCTAAGAAGCTGTTTAATGAAGCAACTGATTCAGCTTTAGAGAAATCTGAGAATGACATTGTATATAATTGAAGTGGTCTACTTGATCAAATATATATCAAAAAGAAAGAGAAGAATTGAAAAAATTTTTTTTTAACGGACGTTCATTGATTTTGCCCACGTCGCTTTGAACGAATCTTTTTTGTTAGGGCTTGAAAATGATGTTTACCCGGAGAGGTTCTTTTTTTCCAAGGAGCTAGAGAAGCAGGGCCGCCTAACCAATTTAAGCTGGCGTGCTTTGTCAGCATTGTGTCAGCGACAGGTCAAAATTTCAAAGATATTTGATGTAAATTGAATTGTAGAAAAAACAAAGGAACCAAATCGTGTTTTCGGTTCTAATAAACATTTAATAAGATTTCTGAACTTATAGTACAACCCATTTCATTGACCAGTGGAAGCTTCTCATCTTACAAATGGAAAGACCACTTTTGCCACAGGCCCTTACAACAAACTTTCACAACAGAGTAAAGAATGATCAAACTGCATTGTACATATCAGCAGCTCCAACGAGATCCACCAAGAGAACCAAAAATGTGGTCAATTATGCCGAATATGAAGATATAAACTTCGATGAAGACAATGATTCAAACTATATGGATGATGGTTACTCAAATTCACATTTTTCAAACAATGGTTTAGACGCTTCACTTGGAAATCAAGGTAAACTGGCCACCAAAACAAAACATCTAAATTTTACTGAATATGAAATGAACTTCAACAGCTTAAATGAAGAGATACTGATTCCTATTAGAATCAATTTAGAACACAATTCAAATAGAATTGTGGATTTCTTCATGTGGAATTTGAATGAGACACTTATCACTCCCGAACAATTTGCATTAATAACGTGTCAAGATATGGATCTTCCAAACACTTTCCAAAATCAAATCGCAAGCTCTATCAAATCACAGATTGAAGAATATACAAATCTTGTGACCATTCAACTCCCTAAGGATATAGATATTCATGTTGTTATTGAATTATCCTGCAATCTTGACAAAAATTTGTACGAAGATCGTTTTGAATGGGATTTGACAAATGATATGATTACGCCGGAAGAATTTGCCAAATATGTGGTGATGGATCTAGGACTTTCTTTAGAGTTTCTACCAGCAATTGCTCATACGTTACATGAATCTATTTTGAAGTTGAAAAAAGATTGTATCGATGGTCGTTTACCTCAAGAGATTTACAACCAATCTGCGTTTGGATATGAAGCCGGTGTCAGACTAGATCATGAAGCTCTTGGTGCAAGCTGGGTTCCTTCAGTAGAGGAATTGTCACAATGGGAAATTGAAAAGAGAGAAATAGAAAAAGAGAGAAACATTAGAAGATTGAAAAGAGAATCTATGAGAATTGACGATGGTTCTAACAAGAGAAGAAGTTACAGAAGGAGATACGATGATTTGGAAATTCGTTGAAAGGAACGACGTATTGTTCATCGTATAGATGAAAAAGGTGTTAGGGTCGTAAATGTGATATATATGTTTAATGTTCATGTAGTTTGTGAATAAGTTTCGCTGTTTCGCTGTTTCGCTGTTTCGCGGTTTGTTTTTGTCTGTTTTTCGTGTAGTTATTTTTGTGTTTTCCATTTGTTTTCTTTTGGAAGTACCTGATCTCTAAAGACGGATACGCAACCTCAAGGGATCCCACTAATTTTACATCTGAATTTCCTGTTGTATTTAAAACACATTATGACTACTATAACTGAAAAGGATCTACTGGACGAATTTTTGTTTGGGCGCACGAAGCTAGCTAATAATTTGTCTTATGAAAAGTTCAAGAAGCTTTTCCCAAAAGGAACAAATGAAGATACATTGAAAGAAATATATAATCATTTAAGAAATCTTGATTCAAAGACTAAAAGATCATTGAAGAAATCATTAGATGGAACATTTACAAATAGCAAGATACTGGAAGTCACCCATTTTTCTATTGGCCATCAAGAACATGACACCGTGGGTAAGATCAACAACAACCTGTCTTCACTGTCAAATATACTAGATTCTGAGTTGGAAGTGTTATTGGAGAAGTACAATAATGAGTTGGATGAATTGAAATTAGAGATTCAAGGGTTTGATGATTTAACATTTGTATCTGAACAAGCTGAATACTCGACGTCGATTAGAGAGTTAGTAGAACTTGTGAATATATTAAACAATGAACCTAAAGGAAAACTATCATGCATTTAAATTTTTGTCGATTTCAGGAACATCAAACTCATCGCCAATCCACTCCCAAACCTCAAAGCTTGAATTAAGCAATTTTTGGCTATGGATATTGTATCCCTCGCCGCTAGATGGATGAAGTGCGCCTGTTAAAGGGGATCTTTTCAAATATATCAACCTTGATATACGTGAATGGATGAGGGCCATAGCGCACATTGAACAAGGTTCATGTGTTGTATAGACATGGTACCCATAGCAAAGATAATGACTTTCTAAATGTGGATTGTCTTCCCTTTTTCGCTGTTCTTTGATTGAAACAGTCTGAATACAGTTCATAATACTATGATCTAAAGGGTGAATGTGTCTTTGGTCATTGACAAGGGCTATTACCTGGTTTGTATAGGGATCCACAATTGAACTTACTATTGGTTGGTCGACTTTTGTAGAATTGTTGGATAATTGAGCAATACTTTGAAGGTGTTGTTTGACTTGTAAGATATCAACCTTGACATCGTTTAATATTTGGTCATTTGGGTTTCCTTTCCATACAATTGGCCAAAAACTTTTACTCCATTCTATGGCAAGCTCTTTTGTACCAGGGCAATGACTGGGAACATCACGCAGAAAAGTATTTTCATATTTCAGCAAATTGTCGTCTAATTGTGATATTAGTGCATCGTAACTAATCAAACTTTCACTGCATAGAACAATCCGCAGCACATTTTGAACTGGTTGTATTCTTTTTATATGGAGTAATGACACCGGGTCTTTCAATGCAAGCTCTCTAGTTATGGATAATACTTTGGGGGAGTCCTTTGGGTTAATATCAATTGTCCAAACCTTTATGAGCTCAAGATTGTTGAGAAACGCTTGGTTCTTCACCTGCTGAAGTCTCCCCTCTATGATGCAATTTTCATAGTCTATTCTCAGTTTATTATCTTTTTTTTTAACCATAACTAGTTAATTTGATGCTGTAGCTTTCCGGTTTGTGTCTATTGATTGTTTTTGACTAATTTTTTTTTTGGTGTCCCCAGTCCTTCGGTCTGTGCATGGATTTTTATGACTTAAAAAAGTCGCGTATTAATATCAATGTTTCTTGAATATGGCGATGAAGATCCAAAATTATTTAATGAGATGACCGATGACTTGAAGCAATTACTTGTGGCCGTTGAAGAAATATGTGACATTGATGGACTTTCCAATACCATAGATTTAGCACTGAAAAAGAAACTTGAAAATGTTTATGTCCAATTGACTCCCTGTGATTACCATCATCTAGAAGTTGAAAACGATTGGGATTATGATAAACTACTAGAGAAATGCAGGGAATTGTTATTACATTCCAATTCGACAGACTCTATACTATTAAAAGGGTACAGAGCTGCAAAGGATAACCTGGTGGGTTCAAATACATACACAAGCTCTTCCAATATTTCAAGTACTTTTATACGTTCGTATCCCTGGAGGCTTTTACATTCTTTACTAGGAAGTTCTAATACATCTCATATCCTGTTGAATTACAATGGGTTTTTGAAAACATCAATGGGGTTCATTCAACTATTTGGAAAAAGTGTAGAGGAATTCTTTTCAAGAAGGCCGCAAAATCAGAAAGTATACAATTTGACAAGTGCGCTTTACAAGACGCATGACCAAATAAAACAATTCAATCCCATTCCATCGTCCAAAAAAGAGCTTCTTGAAATGATTTTTATTCAGCGACTTGAGAGTGTTATTAGTTATAAAAAATTTGAATCCAAAATGAGGGCGTTTTCTAAAATTAGTTCTGAATTGCTGGCGACTCACCAACAATTTGACTATTTTAGATATTTTGATGCTATATGTGAAACGAAAGACATTGACAAAGAAAATTTATCTCTTACAGTTGCCAAAAAGGACGTCATGAGATTCTGCGTTGTTATCTTTGATGCTGTTTTCCCTGTTGAAATCTATGGCTCCAAACATAACAAAGCTGTCATACTAGAAAGTCTCAGCCTGCTCATATTTGGTGACAAAGGCACGAGTCTTAGAATGGCTGAACTAATGAACGGTATCCATTTGCAAGATGTTAGATGGCTCGGTAAACATTATGAAGGTAAATGGAATAAGCAAGATTATGAGAAAAGACGCAGATATTTTGAATGTTTCATAAATTGGCTTTTCGGTCAATTCTTCCCATATTTGTTAGCATCATTTTTTCATATCACACACATTTCTTCATCAAAAGAGCTCTTATTTTTTAGGCATGCAACATGGAACGAGCTGAGTAATATTGCCATTAGGAAATATAAAGAGGAAAACTTGAAGGATGCACGATTCGGGATCAAGGAAGGAGGTAATGAAAGTAATGATTTTGTGCTTCATTGTAAATTCAGAATCATGCCCAAAAAAAATAATGAGTTTAGAGTGATCAATGTACCTCTTCGAGGACGCACTTATGAAGATCAAGCAGAGTATGATGAGTATGTTAGGAAGGAGGTCCGGCCAACAAAATGGATTTTATCGCAGCTTCGTCATTTGAAACCTTCAAAATTTCCAAAGATAACGGCGACGTCAGACGTTCCTGTCATTTTAAGAGAGTTTAAAGAAATGACGTGTAAGTCCAAGAGAAGTTTTGATTCTAACTTATATTTTATCAAATTTGATGTCAAAGAGTGTTATGATACCCTACCACAAAATGAGATTAAGAAGGTGGTAATGAAGATGGTCAACAAAAATCAAGTATACTTTATGAATAGTACACCAAAATGTAATCTTCTATCTGGTGTCTCGGGCGTTAAAAGAGATTATGTCACCATAGATGAGGTAACTCGTGATTTAGATTTCAATGACAACAATAATGCTTTACCCCTATTGTACTCTGGTGGATTCGCAACTTCTCTTCGTGGTGAGGAAATCATCTCTATTGTGGAATCACAACTTGAACATTCATGTACCACTTTGCGGGGCGAATGGTACTCAAGGAAGAGAGGTGTGTTTCAAGGTTTGCACTTGTCAAGTCTTTTTTGTGATCTCATCTATGACAGGTTAGTGGACGAAGAGTTTAATTTCCTTGATGCTCGAGAAAGCATAGTTCTGAGGCTTGCTGATGACTTTTTGGTTTTATCAACAAACAAGGATTCTATAATGAAGTCTAGGAAATTGATAGAGAACGGGTTCCCGAATTATGGTATACGAATTAATAAGGTGAAAACGTTTTTTAATGTCACAGATGTGGGTCAGGATGAGCTTGGAATTGATACGTTTTCATTTTGCGGGTTGCAAATATCGATTAAGGATCTTTCAGTGTTAAAACAATATGATGATTCAGGGTTTTCACTTTTCCGGTCGCACAAAAAGTTGACACAAAAACTGATTTGGGTCTACAAAATCCGCTTGTCAAACAACATCTTGAATACCAGTAGTAGCAGATCCATATTGAAGCAAGTTTTCAATCTTTCAACAAGCACTGCCAAATCGTACAGACGGGGTACCATATCAATAATACCTAATCAACATAATTTCTCATCATTCATGGATCAAATGATCACTGAAACGAACAATCGAGTGAATCATCTGGAAGAAACATTTGTGGAAGAGATTACGTCTTCCATAATTTATGCTTTTTTGGTTGTACTTAAAGAAAAAAACACAAGATATCAGAAGTTAATAGTTATACTTGAAAGCAAGTTAAAATACAGATCTTTAAATTAATCTAGAAATTTATTAATATGCGATTTAAAAAGGAGCGAAGTTACTTCTCAGATTTTGCTCATCCTTCAATTTTCTAATTCTTTCAACCTCCTCTAGCCCACCACTTTTCTTTAACTTGGACTGTTCAACAAAACCACTCAACTCTTCTTCGAATCCACTCAATAATGTGAGCTGTCTTTCTCTTTGTCTAAGTTTTTCTGCCCTTTCTATAGCTTCAACTCGGCCATCATGGTTAGGTCTCAATGCCTCAACTTCAGATAGCAATGCATCTCTCATATTTCCTAATGTACCTGGTCCAGGTATGGGAAGATTTGCAGTCCTAGTTTTAGGATTCTTGGACTGTTCTTCACAGCATTGTTTAACCAAGTCAAATGTTTCTGTGGCTTTCTCTAGATCTTCTTTCAAGTCATGAGCTAGGTCTTCTTGTAAAGTAAGAAATTGCTGTTCAGAACATACCGTGTCAAGTTCACTTTCCCAGATCTTCTTCCAGTTTGGCTTCTCCGTTGAAATATAATTCACCATGGTTTCAAGTTCTGATGTTGCATCATTAATTTGTTTAGATACATAATCTAATTGTTTTTCTGAAGGACGTGATCCTCTTTGTGCAACATCCTTTCTTAAAGCCTCTATTATATCCTGCAAATCATCAAATTTTGTTAATAAACCATCAGAAGTGGTAGATAGCTTCTGGTGTGACTCCTCCATGTACGTTCTACTTGAGGATTTTGAAGTGTCAAACGATAACGCTTTGAACTCTTGGACTTTTCGTAAAACTTGTTCAATGGATGACTTGAATGAAGCTTTGTTACTATTGTTGATTTGTTTTATGACTGACATATCATGACGAATACCAACCAATTCAGAAATATCATCAGAGTCCATTGATGGTCTAAGTTGTCTAGTAGCTTGTGTTGGTCTTGATCCATTTTCTTTAGAAGATGTGCAGTTTGTCATGGCAAACTGTACTTTTTCAATAATCTCTTGATGAGATCCCTCTATGTAATCTTTTGTATGTTCTGAAAGTTTTTCATATTTACTTTTGAATTCTTCTTGGAAATTTTGGAATGATGACTTTAAGTCTTTCAAAAAATCCTCTGGTTTATTGACACTAAGGGAAATCAAGGATCCCTCTTTAATATCTGAGAACAAATGTTCCTCTAGCATGTATGAGATCCCACTTGATTTATCTTGGATGTAAATATCAGGAAAAGGACCAGACCCTGGAGAGTATGCAAATTTTTCGACAAAAAGTAATCTCAAAGATGTGAATGTGATAGGTATAGATAACGTGACCTTCTTAACTTTTTCTGAGATCTTCAAAAACACAGTAATACCACCAGTATCCGCTACTTCTTTCTTGGTACCAGGAGTTTGTTTTTGAAGAGGGCTAGAGGCCGGAGCATTTTTTGCTTCGATTTGACTTCGATCTGCTGGAAGTTCTGGATCTCTACCTGGTGAATAGTTTGTGAGTTTGGCATATTGATAAGCAGAAAATCTTCTTGAAGCGCGACGTTGTAATGAATCTCCTTTTTGAAGCTGCAGTAGTGCATTATTTGTAGCGTTTTTGGTATCTGTTTTCTCAGTTCTTTTTGATGTATCTTCTGATTGTGAATAATCTTTTGAAGAAGCAACACCAGTATGCGATATGGATCTTTGTTTTGGTTGAGAGCTGGTCCCTGATCTTGACTGAATAGATCTACCAGACACAGACGAAGAGTTTGAAATTGACCTTTTGTGAACATCAATATCTGATGACCTTTGACTGTCTGTGCGATCTGCTCTCAAAGTGCGAACCATGGCTTGTTTGCTTTTCAGATTTTGAAGAAGCGTCACTATTATCTCTCTTATGGTTGGCAAAAATCTATCCAAGCTTTCTTGAGAAGGTGGTTCACATAGAGCTTCTTCCAATACCACTCTAAGTGAATGAGGGACATCACCAAGATCAGTAACATCAACACCAGCATTTGAAAAAGCTCGACAGGCAACTTTGAACTCGTTACCCAACTGAACATAAGCATCAGAGATATCAGTTTCTGTAGCTGATTTCTTGGCCCACTGGGTGAGACTTTCTAAAAGATGCTTTGTAGCCACAAGTAACCTTGTCACACTCGACTCTATGGTACTCATCTGTGGAATTTGTTAGTCTTAATTGTCTCCAGGAGTATAAATAAAAAACAACAAAAAAAAAACATACTGAGTGCCTTTTCGATGGCGACCTAGCTTGTTCAGACATCTTGATATGTCACCTTTGAGATCCAATAAGGAGACCACGATCAATAGAGCTCTATAATTTTTGAGGGCACGTTAAAAGATAAATTTGGATGTGTGTTTATTCAACCACATTAGATCATGGTTATATACAGATCGATTGAGTGTGTTAAAATGCTCGCGAATTATCGCGAGTTTTCTTTACCCGGACCGTGTTTTTTACGCGATTAAATTATTATCAAATCATGTTTACCTTTAGTGATCTTGGTTCTTCATTCTTTAATAAACCACACAAAACCTTGACCTGTTCATTTTATTCCATTCATGGCTGCCCGCCTTACAGGAACAATAGAGAAGGCAAATGAAGAAAGGACGCATATGGTCTCTCCCCATGTTTCTGACTCAGAAGATGAGCTAGGTGATGAAAATTCATGGCATATCTCTACACAAAAATTGCAACAACTGCTTCACAAAAGGATACGAGCTGATGGGTCATTTTTACCTAAAATTACAGTAAGTTTATTTTGAATCTTGACGGTATTATGCAAGCCAGTTCCGTTAACAATTTACAGGACACCATAAAGAGCTCCATCAGAGATAATATATATGATGTGCTAGAACACATCTCACATGCAAAAGATACAGATGTAGGTCAAGTTCCACAAGTTCCACAACAGGCGCCATCATCAGGCCCTTCAACACAAGATCAACAGTCCACTGAATTGGTAGGAATACCCTCGTTATTTGCGCAAGATGCTAGGCGATCAAGTCGCAGAAGGAATATATCATTTTATCAACAACATATCTACACCATAGATTCTGTATCATACATATTAAAAATCTCTCTTGGAGATGCCACTGAACTTGTCAAACAAAGGCCTGAGATCATAAATATGTATCGTCAAAATCATTTGGAACGCTATTTGAAAAATGGGTTCAAATTACCGGAAAAGGTACCCAAAGAAAAACATTCAGATGTGCAGAATGCCACTAGCAGAAACAATTCAGAAGCAGAAGATGGATATTCTTCTGTATCTTCAAATGAGGTCATAAGCAATGAAACTGAATCCCAAACTGAATCTGATTCTGATACTGAATTTGGAAATGGGATACCAGAGCCCAAGACTTTTAAGTTTAGAGGGCGTTTTTATAAAGATTTGAATGCTGTTTCTCGAGCTTCAGGGTTGCCAAAATCATACTTCTCGAAGGATACGACAGCACAAAAGGTTAGCAAAGTATCGCATAAAAGAAATGCTTCGGGGCCAAAGATTGGTATTGCTAAAAGGAAAAAAGGTGCAGGTATACAAAATGAATTTTATGCTCGTGATGTTTTTACTGTTGATAATGATTCCCAAGAGAACCCTCTAACGGGAAGCTCCACCCCTATTGAAAAAGAGATACAGAACAGAGATGTGATTGAAATCGAGCCGGATCCTCATTCTTCCATCACGAATAATCAGGTTATCAATTTCCCTAACGATATCGATGGAAACGCTCAACTTGATGATTATAATGATGTTATCATAGTTAGTGAAAGAGACAATCCACATGCTCGTGACCATGAGCTTTCGATGTTCAATTCAACTGAAAATGGTCATAATATGTTCTATAGAGCGGTTCCAATGAATCTTGAGGATGAGGCTGAAGTTGCTGAATCTGAAATTGAACCAATGCTCACTTCTACGAGGAGAAATCCCGGTCAAAAGAATCAATCAAGTTCCAGGAGACCAAAACATTCTTCCGATGTTTTAGCCATATCAAAACATAGAAGCAATCTTTATACAAAAAGAGGAAAAAGGTTTAAAAAATCTACTGGTAGTTCTTCTCTCCGAAGAAGCTCCAGACCTCAAATCAGAGATAATATCAATCACAAAATTGAACTCACGAGCCAACCCATTTCAAGACACAATGCAAAAGTTGCTAAGCAATTGAGTAATGATCCCCATGTAAGAAAATCAAAGCCTACTGTTTTCTTCATTACTCCTGGGCCTGAAAATATTCTTCCAAGAAATGCTGGAGCGTCAACGGTAGTCTATGAAGGGTTGAGTGAAAAGCTTTCATTGATGGGACATTCTCATGAGTCGACACTAGGCGAAGATGTATCTCCAGGCTCTTTGGTGGAAGCCAAAAATGATAAAATTGATGGCGGACTCATTGTCGATCATGACTTCAAGGCCTCAAATATCTATAAAATTCTATGTTGTGACAATAAGAGTTGTATAAAATCTGAAGTGAAAATAAACTTAGGTCCAAAATCGTTCATTTTCTCGAAGTTGCTGGGTGATTCTGTTGAACATTTAGGAGCCTTTTTCAAGGCACTTCTTGATCCGTTGGTGATGAGGTTGAATTGGAAGCTAATTGTACAAAGTATCGATGCTGTTCTTTCATTCTGTTTGACCTTGAATATTGATGAGGTGAGGTCATTAGTGGTAATGGTAGACAATTTCAAGCTTAATGTTGAGAATAATATAAGAACAAAGGGACATGTTAAAGATATTGAATTTTATTATTTAAGTATCTGTACGCTTGTTTATAACATTTGCTTCAGGATCTTAGATCAAAACCATATTCATGGGTACAGCTTTCAAGAAAAGAGTACTTCCACGATCTGTCTCTATTTTGAATTTGCATGTCACGTTGGTGGTCAAATCTTGTGTGAAAAACTTCACGAATTAGGTTACTTCAGGAACTCGATGGAAATCTTATCTCTCAAGTTTAATGATGGGTTTGAGGATGCTCTCGATAATTTGGTCGTTAACGATATGAAATACATAGAATCCGTGTATTCTTTTACATCAAAAAGTCGATCACTATGGAAGCCTGTTATGAGAGTTTTCAAGATTCACCTTGAACAAAGAAATATGAGCTTTTTAAAGGAAGATATCAAATATATTTTGAGGTTCTCAACTATCTTTGGGTGGAGTCTAAATGAAGACGTTCTATGCTTAGTCTATGAAGCTGTGAAAATCAATCGTTTCAGCAATTTTCCCGGCGAACACAGTTTTCCTGTGATTTTTTCAGAATTCGGTATCAACAAAGATACATCAATCAATATTTACTTGAACCTCTTGATGTCATATTCAAGTCAATCGACTAAACCAACCAGCAAGTTCCTTGAAAAGATCATTCCCGTTTCGAAAAACCACTCGATGGATATTACAACGTTTTGCAATAGGGTGAACATCATGTTGTGCTTGGCTATGGTTTTCAAAAAGAACTTTGAGCCTCGTATTGATGAGTTGATTCTTGGATGTGATAGAAAACAAAGCTCGATTACGAGAAAGTTACTAAAAGTAATAGAAATATGTGTAAAAATCAACCAAAAGAACTGTTTTGTTAGCAAAGTTAAGTCCTTGGGCCCTACCTTTCACAGCTGCTTGGAAACGAAAGATACTGATGCTGTCAAACACTTTTTCGAATCACTCAATATCAAGTCACTCAGAGTGGAGACCCAAAAAAACATGCTGAAGGTAGTCTCCAATTTCAAGAAAGAAAAGGTTCTTTTGAAGATTTGTGAACCATGGATTCGTGACTTTGTTTTGAATATTGAAAAGAAAGAGGATTTTGAATTTCTGAAAACTTATTTTGCTGATTTGAATTCGTCTATATCTCCTAGTTTATGGTGTCATTTAAACGGTGTTCTTGTATCACAAGATCTCGCTAACTGGAGTAGGTTGATTAATTTTAACCAATTTGATGATGAGCCTTTTGTCTATTCGTATATTTTAAGGCACTCTGGTCAAAGGCTGTATCAAATTGAAAAAGAGACCATCATAATATCTTTACTCAAAAGTTTAACTGGTAAAAGGTATAGCTCAAGCTTGAACTCTTTCATAAGGGAAGTTGAGAAAGTTGATCCGAAGCTGGTCAACTCTAAAGGAGTGTTGATTCAGACTCACAAATTTCAAATTTGTACTGAGTTGATATCCAATATTTGTCAGACCGAACCATTTGCTGTTACGACTAGAATATTATCCACTTTAGTTAAGTTTATCTACACGGAAAGCCAAACTTCTAGAGTCAATAATGAAGTCCATTATATAGCTTATGCTAAAAAGGTAATTCAATTTATATTCACAACTGCTGCTGACTATTTGAATAATCAATCAGAACTAGCAAATTTAGCTGATTATTTCGGTGTTCACAACAAGAAAATCATATACAAACCATCATTAAGTACCACAGATATATTGTTATCGTTTGAAAGATATATTATTGATTCAATAAGGAATAGGAAACCAATTGATGCAACATTTTTCAAAGGAAAACTGTTTGAAGCCAGCACCTCCACGCATCGTGACCTATCTAGTTCATCACTCTATGATGTTTGCTGTTTAATATCTATACATGCAGAGCTAATCCAAAGAGTGCATTCTTGTTGGTCCTTATTATCAGAAATTTCTGGCTCATTGGCCGTTCTTCTTCAACATACAAGGAACTTTTCGAAGATGGATATATTCTGTTTGGCCAAAACGGTTAATATTTTCCTTTGGATTTTTAGTAACAAACATAGAAGTTACCAAAAGGATCAATATCGCACGTGCATCAATTTCATCAGAATTGTATCCTGTTTTCTAGACGTACTTGAAGGAACTAATGACTATTTTGTGATTTATGATTTAGTTTTTGGATTCGTTTCCAGAACCCCATTTGTTGAAAATGATTTTAGTGAAATTGATTGCAGTTTTCTTATTAAATCACCCCATGCTGTCTATGAGATGCTATCTAAGCTTCATCTGGACTCGGATGAATCTATCACTTTAGATGCTATTCGGGAGAAGTTTGATGAAGAGTATCAAAAGTTAAAAAAAAAACTGAACATTGATGACTTGACTTTGAATAATGTTTCAGATTTTGGCTATGTTGAATTTGAGGAGAATTATATTGTTTAGCGAAAGTATATTTAAAAATTTTAATGATGTTTACGAGATTTAATGAATCATTCCCGAGATATGTAGAGCAACATATCCAACACTTGACCTACTAATTGTTTCAACTAACTAGGTTTAAATCATTCATTTAATTTATTATTTCATTATCTTTGCTTCAGCTTCTAGTTTATCCACTTGTCTTTTGAGATCTAATAATATATTAATAGTCCTGAACAATTCTTCTTGTTTGGATACGACTTTCTCGGTTGCCAATACGGGTTTCTTACCAAGGCCCATTTCATTGAGTATAGCGGCAATTTTAGCTTGCACACCTGGTTTATACGTTGATACTTTTGTAGATCTTAGTGAAACACCAGGTGAAAGTTTCTCTGTATGGATCTTTAGACCAAACTCTTCCTCTTCTCTCGGTGTCAGAGTCTTGGACAACAAGTTCGATATTGGGTTTTCCTTCTTCTTTTTTTGCTGTTCTAGCTTTTCCTGTTGTAGTTGTTTTTGTCTTTGGATATGTTGTTGTTTTATCTTTTCATTTAAAGCAGTCAAAGGATTTTCTGGAGCTGGTGAATCGATACGACGTTTTCTCTTTTCCGTCATTAGAGAATTGTACAATTGGGTCAATCCTTGCGAGCTCAAATATTGACTTATTGATCCCGTAGCTTGAGGTGAGTCAAGTAACTGTAACAAAGAAGCTCTTTCTGTGATGGTCTTCTTGGCTGCAACTTCAAACTTCTTAGCTTCAATAAGTAGAGATTCTTCCTCGGCAATTTCAGCAGGACTTCTTTCAAGCAATCTATTCAAGTACATCTTTCTTTCGATTTCCTTCTTTTTATTAAAGTTCAAGTTACTAATTAAGTTGGAATTTTGAGCATCTTCTTGTGTATCATTTTCATGTATCAATATTCTTTGACAAACAGAATAAAACCTTTCCTGAAGATCTTCAACGGAACGATCCCTACCTTTGAAATTGTAGCGGTCATGTATGACGACCCATTTCAGATCAAAAGCGACACTAAGGTCAAATAAATACTTTGTTTCCGCGTAATCCCATGCTATATTAATTGGTGCACTTTCTTTTACAGATGTTGCATCTTCTTTTCCATTGCCAACTGTTATATCAGACTCTTTACCCACATCATTTCCTTCGCTGTTTGATTTTCTATTATTTTCTGATAGGTTTACATTTGAATCTGGTATCTTCTTACTCTCTTCATCATCATCAACATCCATCTTATCTGATTGACTTTCGTCCACAGGGTCATCGGCGATAAATAAGTCATAGTCCTCTTCTGTGAAAGAAGGTATGTTCAAAGATGTATTATATTTTTCGAATTTGTAGGGCACTTCAGCGGCTTCGACAGACTCTTTCGAACCTTTTACCCAATGATGCAATTCCAAGGAGTCTGATCTTGCTCCATTTTTGAATGATGTCCAAGTCCAAGGAGACGGCTTACTCAATGAGTTTAATCTATCTTTAAACTTTTGTTGGTTTCTCACAGCAACAGGAGGAGTATTTTGGCCTAATAGGTTATACAACTCTCTATTGATACCAGTTTCTGCAATTAGATTAGTAAAATGTTCAGAAGTCCATAACTATTTTGACACGCCCTAACATACGCTTAACTTTAGGCTCTGCCACTTTTTGCTTTTTCTTGGAGGCTTCCCTCTGTTGAATATTCAATACGTCTAAGATATCTGATGACATTTGATAATAACCTGTGACCTAGCAGCTGTTTGAAGTATCACCTTCGTGTTGTTTATTCTTCTCTTCTGTGTGAAATTGACGAACATTAAAACGTTCAATATTTCGCGAATCCGTTTTTTTAGTGAGACTGTGTTATGTAAGCAAAGCCGCGAAAAGGGCATGTACCAAATCATCAAAATCATAATTGTAGCTAATTGTCAGAATAAGATCAAAACACTGATTCGTAAAATCAACCAAGGTCATTTGAAGTAGTCTGCAATATTAATATGTTATCTAACGGAGGGAGAAGGAATAGGATCAGGGCACCGAAAAAGGTATGTTTTTTTTGACGGATTGTTGCTTTAGTTCTGATGTACGAGATACTTTAAAGCAAAAAGAGGCAACGGAATCATGAATGAATAAATATATACTAACTTGAAATCATAGAATTTGGCAAGCGAAGTTGATTTCGAAAAGTCGTGGGCCGTTCTTTCAGATGCCATCAGGGAAATAGAAAATAAAAATGCTTTCGAACTCTCTTTTGAAGAGTTATACAGAAAGTCTTATAATTTGGTGCTAAGAAAGTATGGCAAACAATTATATGAATCAGTTAAAAATCTTGTTGGTGAATACTTGTTTGGTATCAGGGACTCACTCACTTCTAAATATGAATCAAATGAAGATAAGGTAGAATTTTTAAAGTCAATGAGCGGTCGATGGGAAGATCATATGCTTTCTATGAGAATGATCAGTGATGTCTTAATGTATCTGGATAGAGTTTATGCAAAGGAAAATCATCTGCCATTAATCTATGACGTGGGAATCAATTTGTTCCGTGATAATGTGGTCAAATATGATAAAAACAGAATTGGAGATATGTTAAATACGCTAGTTGTAGATCAAATTACAGCTAATAGGAATGGGTTAATTGTTGACATCTTTCTAATTAAATCAATCATCGGTATGTTTGAGTCATTAATTGAAGACGAAAAAAACATCGAAATGGGTGAAAATTACTACTTGAAATATTTCGAGCCATACTATTTGGAAAAGACATATGAATACTATCAAAGAAAAAGTACAGAAATATTTGAGGCAAGTAATGGAACTCTTTATTTGAAAGCTATTGATGAACTCATCACAAATGAACAAAACAAATCAGCGTTATATCTTCCCACTGTCACTCACCCAAAACTCATTTCATTAGTTGATAAAATATTGATCACATCAAGAATCGATAAAGTAATGAGGTTTCATAATGAGGGTTTGAAATACTGGATCATGAATGAGAAGTATGATGAACTAAATCTTTTATACAAACTTCTTTCAAGAGTGGATTACTTTGATGGATTCAAAATACAAATCAATGAAATAATACTTGAAGAAGGTTCAGCCTTAGAACAAAATGAGTTGGAGACCATACCTCAGGACGGGGGTGCCAAAGCTTCAAAGAATACTGGTTCTTCTAAGAAAGCAACATCGCAAGCTATAACATGGATAGAGAAGGTTATAAGTTTGAAGGATAAATATGATCTAGTTTTGAAAAGCCTAAATAAGGATGCAAGTCTGCAAAAAACTATTGAGAACTCGTTTGTTGAATTTTTAAATAAAAATGTCAAATTAGCAGAATACCTTTCTTTATTCATGGATAATATCATTAAGAAAACTGGAAACAAATCAGAAGAAGAAGTGGAAAATGTTTTGAATAAATCTATATTGATTTTCAGATTTGTTAAGGATAAGGATCTTTTTGAAAAATATTATAAAAATCATTTAGCTAAAAGGCTACTAAAATCATCGAGCGATTTGGAAAGAGTTGTCATCGCTAAAATCAAAAATGAAATTGGATCATCCTTTACCTCTAAACTTGAAGGGATGTTTAGGGATATCAATTTATCGAAAGAAGTTTCAAGGAATTTTGATAAGAAGAATTTTGAAATTGACGTGTTGACAAAAACATTCTGGCCAATTCAACCAGCTTCTAACAGTCAAGAAATAATACTGCCTTCACAATTAGAATCCTTGAAAAAATCATTTGACGATTATTATTTGAAGCTGCATAACGGTAGAAGCTTGAACTGGGCTTTTAATTTTGGCACTATAGATATTAGAATAAAGTTTGATAAAAAAATTCATGAATTAAATATGTCATTATACTGTGGAATCGTGGTGCTATTATTTGAAGAAAATGTTGAATTAACTTTCACACAAATCGAACAGCTAACAAAGATACCAAAAGCAGATTTAATTAGAAGTTTACAATCGGTTGCAGTGGCACCGCGTACTAGAATATTAATCAAAAAACCAATGTCCAAGGACATCAAACCTGATGATGTTTTTTCATTCAATAGTTCATTCAGTGCTCCAATGACTAAAGTTAAAGTTTTAACGGTCGCTAATAAAGTTGAAAGTGATGTGGAAAGGACTAAAACAATCGAAAAAATTGATGAAGACAGAAAATTTGAACTCGACGCTGCTATTGTTAGAATCATGAAGAGTAGAAAGACCTTAAGACATAATGAATTGATTGTGGAGACTGTTAAACAAATTACAAGATTCAAACCATCACCGCAATTGATTAAAAAGAGGATAGAGGCATTATTGGAGAGAGAGTATTTACAAAGGGATAAAGATGATAGAGGAATATATCATTATTTAGCATAATAAATATTGGTTTATTTATATATAAATATATATATATATGGTTGAGTAAATAAGCTGTAAAAAAATGTTTTTTCAAGTTTTTCAAAGTTTGGGACCCCATCTTGGTTTTCTTTTACTGATAAACGCCTGCATACCTTCCTGTTGTTCCTCACCGCCAAATAATGAGTGGAAAATACTTCGTTCAAAATCAAGACCATTAGATAAGCTAGTTTCATTGGCAATATCAACAGCCTTTTTACAAGCTCTAGCTGTTAACCTTGGACCATTAGCAATTCTTTCGGCTAAATCTAAAGCATTTTTTAAAACAGTTTTAGGTTCAAATGTTTTGGAAACAAGTCCCCATTGTTCAGCTTGAATTGCCGTGAACGTATCACCGGTTATGATATATTCCATTGCTTTGGATTTACCAATAGCTCTTATTAAACGTTGAGTACCACCTCCTCCTGGAATTACACCTAGTTTAACTTCTGGCTGGCCGAAAATAGCCTTTTTGGAGGCATAAATGATATCAGTACTCATTGCTAATTCACAACCACCACCTAGGGCATAACCTTCCACTGCTGCAATGATTGGAATACCAATTTGAGAAATTTCACCCCATTTACCACCTAGATTATGTTTCAATGCTTTCGAAGCTGTCAATGGTGACATTTCTTTTATATCGGCACCAGCTGCGAAAGCTCTTTCATTACCTGTAATTACAACAGCTCCAAACTCATCATGTTTTTGATTAGCATCTTTCAGTGCTGTTAAAATTTCATCAAACAGTTCGGAGTTCAAAGCGTTCAATGCTTTTGGTCTATTCAAAGTGATTTGAAGAACACCTGTTCTTGGAACTGATATTAAAATATGTTTGAAGCACATTATTTAAAGGGTATTTTCAACGTAATGATAACTTGATTGCTTGTCAATTAAATTAGAGAGAAACAATATATTTGCTAAATTAAAATAGATTATGGATAGCTCTTGTACGATATATCCCTGTATTTAAACTTTTTGGGAACAAATGGAACTTACGTGTCTGCTGTTTAAATTTCTGATCTTGAGCTTCCTTCTCCACAAGTTTGCACGAACCTCAATCTGAAAAATACCTAAAAAGTGGCTAATGTAGAAAAATCAAATTCGCGAAGTTTCGTGGACGAAAAGGACACAATTTGTCTAAAGGTGTAGTAGCTACATTTACATTAAACACAGGTCATTTCGTTCATTATAAGTTATCTGCCTGGTGAATTGGCAGTTTGTTTACTCCTGTATATGCACAAATATTTCTCTATTATGTACTTGTGCCTTATCCGTGACCACCAACGTTGGAAGGTTGACACGGAAATTTAAATCATAAACTGTCAATTGTGGAATGTTTAACCATCCAGAACCTAATGGAACCGCATGATATTCGATTTTATGTCTTGTACATGGTAGTATTGATACATTTTGTACTTTGGAACCCGAAACTTGAAAGTTTTGGTTTTCTATGAGATTCACTGCAAATGAAAATAATTTGGATGTTGGATTTTCAATCATAAATATGAGTTTTAAGTCTTTGCTGGCTTCACTAGTTTCTAGGTCCAACAACACTCTAGGATCTAATAATGGTAAATTGAATTTCCATGGTTTGTTATGGTACTCTTGAATTTTACCTGATCTTTTTCTTTTATACTTAATTATCAACATTGAGTCAAATGTAATATTTCTATAGGTACGACCATTTTCGATCGCAGTTTCAATAATATGATCAGACATCATTTTATTACCCTTTGTTTGTGATGAAACCTTTCCCAAAAGTTCTTTACATAAAATCTCCTTATTACATGAAACAAAACTGATTTTTTCACTCAATAACTCAATTTCTGTTTTCAAGCTATTGACAATAATAACTTTAGTCAACCAAAATCTAGATGGTTTTGGCTGAGGTTGATCACCATCTTTAACAACGAAGACTGAAGGAAATTCTTTATCTAATAAACGAGGAGAGAATGATATGGAAATCTCGAAAGGATCAACGACAACTATTTTAGTATTTAAATTTTCCACTATAGGAACTTCGTAATCATTACCAACAAAATACGTAACCTTGATATTAACCGATATTCCAGATGCACCGTTTTCCACTGTAGTTGGGACTTCAAATTTCAACAAGTGCTCTAATTCTTCATCAATCTTCAATGATTTGAGTTCCAATAGTTTGGTGTGATCTTCGTCCCAAGAAGTTTCAATCTTTCTATCTCCTAAAACAACACAAGCTTCTAATTGCAAATCAACAGCTTCATGATCTCTATTGTTGATTAGCAAGGGTAATTCAAAGTTTTCTCCCAATACAGCAAAATCACCAATTTCTCCAAATGAAATTTTCGTTTCTGGTATTCTTGGAACAATTTCACAAAATGCCGGATTATGATTCAGGACAACAGTTTTAGTCTCATTAGTAGCATCATAAAAATAATGACGAGTCTTGAATTTAGTGGTGATTAATGGAACGTCAAGTTTAATATCGAACAAATCTTTATAATTCAATGTTGATGAAACTGAAACACAACTATTTGTACCAATTTTTTTTGTTGGTATTTCAAATGTTAAAATTTTTTCTTCATATGAACGGAAAACTAAATTCGTAGATCCTACTAAATAGTTATTGACTTCATCAGTTTTTAAATTACCAACATGTGAAACTGTTTTCCTTTGTAAAGTTGAATCAGATTTCAACAAGATTGGCAACAAAGAACCTTGAAATGTGACTAGAACGTCATTGAATGAAACATCACTTAATGTATTATTTAAATTCGATTTCAATTTAAGTTGGAATTGAGCAGTGTTTGATAATGAAAATTCTGTTTTCTTAAACAAAACTTCAGCTTTCAAGATATCATAAGTTTTATCAGTTGATACATTAATTAACAGTTTTTCAGATTGATCTTTCAGAAATTTCTCTAAATGACCATTTGGTTTGACTAGCTGTTGCACTTTAGTAAATGAGGATGGGTTTAATTGTGATTGCGGAATTAAACAAAACTCAAGTAGGTTCACCACCGATGCACAATGTTTATTTAGTGCCATTGAACATTTTAATAATTTATGAAATATTGTACTTGATAAATAACCCCAATCATCTTCTTTCACTATTTCCAAAGACTGTTCATAAAATTTGATAGCATTTTCAAAATCTTTAATCTTAAGAAATTCTTCAGCTAATTGGAAATTAATAAATGATATACTTCTCCCAAATACATTATCTTTCTTTTGGAATGCTAGTTTAGCAAAATTTAGTAAATTTTTCAAAGACGCATCAAAATCTTCAGTTTCCACATGCGCAAAATATGGATCTACTTGTGTGTTTGGTTCATTTTCTTTAATTAATTCTCTTCTTTTTAATAGATGAATTGATTGTAAGTAAAGATATCCTGAATGAGGTAAGACTAATGGAGATAACCGATCTTTCAAATCAGCTTTATATGGAACATCTATTGGTACTAGGCTATGTGGGGCAAGATCTGAAAGTTGTGCTAGCCATTTGAATTGTTGAGATAACCAATTACAGACGGAATATGATTTTGGAGCAATTGATTTATGTTTGAGAAAATATATGACACTTTGGATATGAACATCAAATTTTCTATAAGATAAGTTTGTAAGTTCTTGATAAAGATTTAATTTGACAATATGGAAAATTGAAACATCTAATAATAGTCTATAAGGACTCCAATTCGGATCTTTAATATCTAATGTCTCAAATATCTCAATCAAATTTTCATAAGAAATTTCAAAACTCTTCACTGCATATTCATATTGTTGTTTAAATTCATTAATGAATCCTAATTTCAATGCATAACGTGCTTCAATAACACATTTAGAGAAGTCGTCATTTGAATTCCCCAGTGCTCTAGCTCTTTTCTTTCTGATTCTCTTTTCTGCATTACCATAAAATTCTGTTCCTGCAGCCTTAATAACTTGTAAAGTACCTTGTGCCAATGTGGAAACTTCTTTGGGAGTTGCAGAATGTAATAATAAAAGACAATTTCTGTTATTCATTCCAGTTTGCCTCCTTATCAAGTTCAGTCTTTCATCAACTCCAAATTCTGTAGATGACGAAACAGGTGACGTAAAAATGACTAGGTGCTTAACATTTCTGCTATTCAATTGTGCTTTAAGTGTATTAATCTCTGAAATCAATTCGTGATCCATTTTTTCAATTTCTTGAGGTTCAGTGGATTTCCCATCTAATTCATAGAAAGAAATGAACAATGAAGGAATTATTGATTTATACTTTTGAACCCAGCCTATTGAAAATATTTGGTTTGAGGAAGAGGATGAGGGTATGCTTTCTGAATGGTCTTTAACTTTAGGCAACGCATGTGTGTCAACAAATTCGAAATGATATCTATGAGGGAAATTATTTGATTCTGACTTCAAAGCACTTGAGTCCCAAATAATATCATCAACGTGATAATTGTACCATATCCTACTCAAATTCTTTGTAGAGCCAATGCTATCACTTACTTGTTTTTGATTTCTGAACAATTCTTCCATCTCAACATTATTTGATTGCAAACTCTCTAGCGCCCTCTGAGGTGATCCTGATCCATAACCGTCAATTGAGCTTCCCAAACCTTGGACAACCACCAATGGCACCAGATGAAACAAATATTCCCTTGGGTATGATTCCATTTTGGCAGCAAAATCGTCTGTCTTCAATGGGTCCACTAAGTACCAATCAGACACAATTTTGGTTTTAGTTTATATCAAAAAATGGTTCCAGTAAACAGCCCAAAACATCCCAATGAGGAAAGTATCCCAACATGGAAAGCTTTGTGCAGGGTAACGCGTGTGTTTCCCGATCAATTAGTTAATCTGCAAATTCGCGATACTGTTTGACGCCTTCGATTTCGATCACAGCGGAAGCTTTCTTCACGATGAGCTCGACGACGGACGCATACAAATGTTCGCCACTACCACAAGAACTACATTAGGTCTTTTCAACCGTCAAGCTCCTAGATACTTCACTACTACTTTTCCAAGAATGTCCGATTTAAAAATTGAAAGAATCTCACCAGGTACGTGTGCAATTGTGTGGTAATAATGTTGCTTGTGGGTGGGAGTGGGAGTGGGAAGGGATGTTCCATCTTTATCTATTCCAAGCATCTTTAAAGAAGACCAATTACTAACTCAATTCACAGGTGATGGTGTTAACTTCCCAAAAACCGGTGACTTAGTTACTATTCACTACACTGGTACCTTAGAAAATGGTAAAAAATTCGATTCTTCAAGAGATAGAGGTAAACCATTTCAAACAAACATTGGTGTTGGTCAAGTTATTAAAGGTTGGGATGAAGGTATTCCACAATTATCTCTTGGTGAAAAAGCTATCTTAACCATCCCAGGCTCAAAAGCTTATGGTGACCGTGGGTTCCCAGGTTTAATCCCACCAAATGCTACATTGATCTTCGATGTCGAATTATTAAAAATTAACTAAGTTTAGTCCATAAATTATGGGTATTATAAATTGCAGGTCTAAAGATCTGTTGATGTTTAACTGGAATACAACAGTTTAGTTTTTAGTGATTGTCTATCTGTAGTATCTTCATTTCTTTCTCGTGCTTCTTCTTGGTTGACTTTTAGCCCTTGTACGTATAGTTTGGGATGCTGATGTTGGTGTTGATGATGGGGCTTCAGTTGATTGAACTTTCTTCTTACGTCCAGGTTTACGACGTTCTGGTTTCTCAGGCTCTGTTTCAACTTCATTATCATGTCCATTATCGCGTGCTCTTGTTCTTCTTCTCCGATCACCTTCGGGACTCGAATCAATTTTACGTCTTTTAGATGCCGGTTGTTCTTTAGATTGTTGTGGTTTTCTTCCTCTTCTACCTCTTTTCTTTGGTTCTGGTTCTGGTGATTCATTATCTGTGGTCTTCTCTTCTGATTCACTTTTATCAATTTCGTCACCCTCCGTCCCAGTTTTAGCAACCCTATCTGACTCTTCTTCTTCGTCATCATCTTCATCATCATCTTCTTCTTCTTCTTCTTCCTCTTCTTCGCTTCCTTCATTTTCACCTTCATCTTCATTCTCTTCATCTTCTTCTTCCTCCTCTTCTTCACTTCTTTCATTTTCACCTTCTTCGTCATTCTCTTCGTCATTCTCTTCGTCCTTGTGTTTCTTAAGTTTCCCCTCGGCTTCCCTATTTTCACCTTCTTCACCTTCTTCACTTTCAGCATCACTTCCACCTTCTATCATTACACCAGGCTCAGGAGTTGTAGTTTCACTTCTTGTACCATCTTTAGCTTTTGCAACCATCAAGTCACCAAATTGATTCCAGGGTAGATCGAATTCTTTCACAGTAGATTTCTTTGTTTCTTCTTTATCTTCACCTTCTTCCCCTTCATCTGAATCATGTTCATCATCTAATTTATCTAGTTCTTTCAAATCATAAAATGTTTCCAATTTCTCCCATACATCACGTGAATGTATTATATTTTGGGTATTCCTTTCATGGTTGAGCTCTTGAAGGAGTGAGATCATATGGAAATGCTTATTTGGACCTTTAAGATATTAATGTTAGCGATGAATGTTTACCTTTTTGGTGTTTTGAAACTTCCCAATGGAAATATAACTGTACTTACCAACTGGTTTGAATCGGCACAGTGACCTGAGTAATGTTATTTCCTCTGTCGTATCCCATTCTCTCATATTTTTCTATATTTTTTTTGATCAATCTAATACAATTTGTTCCATCATCAAAATCCTCGACCTTAACAGTTCACGTCTGATACTTTTCGCACATTATCATCAGTTTTCGGTGTTCGGGTTTTTTCCATATTCAACTGTTTTTGAAAAAATTTCGATGAAAATGGTCAGAATCAATGGATCTTATGAAGACGTCTTGAACCGTAATTGAAACAAATTATTGAACAGCTTTCAAATCAGCGTTTCCCCCCATCCATTTCTCAACTATGCCTAGAAAAGCTGAACTACTGTACAGCTTGACCAGAGGTAGAGTTCGTGCCTCTTGGAATAAGTACAATTTGTTCAATCTTTATAAGAAGAATAATGTCTCTTTCAATGGTAAAAACTTCTTTCAACAAAAATGGACAGCCAAACAAGAAACGAGAGCTTATCATGGTGAACATTTAACTGAAGGGAGATTCAAAAGCACATTCACTCAAAAATTAGAATCTGTTGCTGAATTAGATGCTTCTTTACGTGGTGAACAAAGTCAAGCTACACCAGTTCTATTACAAACGTATGCTGTTTTAGAAAAGCGATTAGATTTTGCATTATTCCGTGCAATGTTTGCGTCCTCTGTTAGACAAGCTCGTCAATTCATTTTGCATGGTAATGTTTTCGTTAACGATATTAAAATTACACAACCTGGTTATCAATTAAAAGCTGGTGATGTTTTCCACTGTAAACCTGAAAAAGTTTTGACAGCTTTAGGTGCTTATAAACCAAGTTTGAAATCTTCTATCAATACCACTAAAGTTCAAATAATGAAATGGAATGAATACGTTAAAAGAGCTAAAGCTAATCCAAAACAAGTTTGGGAAGAACAAAGAGAAAGAAAAAAGAATGCTAGATTATCAGATGAAGATATAATTTCAATTAGAGATAGAATTCAAAAATTAAATGAATCACTAGATCAACAAATGGTTCGTGAACAAAAATCTCAAGGGAGAAGTAAATTATTTACCGAAGTTTTGAAAATTGGTTTAACCAAAGAAGAAACAACTGCTGATCTTTTTACTTCAGTTTTCTCCAAAGAAACTGCGAAATATGCTTCAAGTCTATATACAAAGGCAATCACCTCAAGTGAACTTAAAGTTGAAGAATTAAAAGGTAAATCAGAAGAAGAATTATCTAAAATAGTAGACAATATCTTATCAAAAGAAAAACAAGAAGCAAGATCTCAAGCTGAGAAGAAGATAATTTCAGAAGTTAAACAACTGTTATCTTCACTTCATAATAGTCATATGGAAGCAATCAGACTGTCATATAAATCTAGAAGGGTTGATGAAAATGCTAATGAATTACCATATGATCCAAACTGGGCCAAATCGTTACAATATCATAAAATCCCAGATTTCAAGAAAGCTTTAGAAGACGAAAATTCAATCAAAGTTAATTTACCGTTCCAAAAGGGTTTATTTGGCCGTGTTGAGAGAAAGAAGAAATATTTCACACCATGGAAACCAAGACCGTTCCTTGCTCCATTTGCAATTTTACCATCACATATTGAAATTTCATTTGAAACTTGTCATGCTGTTTATATGAGAGATCCAGTTGCTTATCCAGGTTTCTCTGAAGTTATTTCTCCATTCTCTTTACCAGTTCATGAACGTTCTTACATGTGGTATGTTAATAGGGTTAGACGTCAAAGAGATTAAGGTGTTGATGGAATACGAGAAATGAATACAAGAAATAATCACTGTGTCATATGTACGTTACAAAAAGTTAGGATCATTGTATATAGCATCAATTAGACAACTAAACATAAGTTTTGATACTTTTTGTAGCAACCAATATTGAAATTAGCCAGCATGTTCCACAATTGTACTTGAAATTTTGCCATTACTGAATGTATGCTTAAATTGTTCTGGGACAGAAATTTCTTTGAAATCATCATTTGCTTCATCTGGAACATTTATATTCAAGGCAGTTGTTGAGCTTGTATAAACTTCAGTTTCAAGAGATGTTTTGCTTAAATAGATTTGACCTTCATCACTCTTATCAATCGATATTTGTGGAACTTTATCTAAGACTTGAATACCAAATTTTTTGGAATTAATAACATCAATACCTGAAATTAATGATTCAACAACTAAACCAACTTTTGTGGTTGAGCTGATTGAAACGGCATTGATTTTGCCTTTGACTTGAATAGTAGCATCTTTTGAGTCAGCAATGAAAACTGATTGATCAATTTCACCATTGATGACAATACCATGATCGCCCTCAACATTCTTGATGATCCATTTAGAATCACGTAATTCAACAACTGGTTCAGGTTTTGGTTTTAATGATAAACTTGATGGTTTCTTTGGTTTAGCAGGTGGTGATTTTTTACTTGAAGTAGTTGAAACAGCATCTGATTTACGTAATTCAGGGTTCTTGTGAGTCATTTGTGATTTATCAACTTTTTTCAAACCTTTGGTAATACCTTCACCTTTATTTAATTCGCTGAAAACAGCATCTAACCCACCACCATTGGATTTTGAATCTGTACCAGCAGCTTTATTATCTTCAGCGAAAATATCAGCTGGAGGAGGAGGTGGTGGTGGTGGTGGAACTGAACCAGTACCACTTGGGGGAGCAACTGAGGCAGCTGATGGAATCGACGAAGAAGTAGAAGTTTCATCTTTGTCACTGCCGTCTTCTAATTGTGCAAGAGTAGAAGAGAATTCAGAACCACCATTAACAGCCCAAGTTAAACCTGATGTATGAAATTGTTTAACATATAGTTTCAATCCATCAAAAATTCCCAAGAACTGTTTAACCCATTCAACATGACTTTGATCTAAACCTTTGAACTGTTTCAAAACTTTATTTGTCCAGAATGTGGCAGAATCTTTAATCTCTGGTATGAAAGAAACTGGTGTTTCTGTTAAAAACCAACTCAATACACCAGTACCTTCAGCGATTGCATTTAAATGTGAAAAGACTTCTGACGAACGATTATCATCTTTGAATTTGTTGATTTCTGCAACTCCATCTTGTAATGGTTTCAAAACTGCAATGTTTGCAGGGTTACTGAAATCTGGCTTCTTGGATTTAGCAGCAGCTTTAATCAGTTTAGCTTGGAATTGGAAAGCCTTAGCAAAATTGTTAGCTTGTTCACCTACTAATGGATTAGTTTCATTGGAAAGAGAAACAAATGGATCAACGTATAATTCAAGGAAATCAGCGAAGGCTTTAACGGATTCTGGTAAGTCTTCAATTTGACCAGCTTGAGATGAAGAGATGTCCATATCTGACATTGCTCTAGCTGAAAGAGCTGGTTTTCCATCTTCTCCACTAACTGATTTGGTGTCATGTTTACGAACAATACTTTCTAAAGCTGAGGTAGCCTTTTCAAGACTGGACATAATGGTTAGTATTTTGATAGATACCCTATTACAAGCTCAAGATGCAAGCAATTGACCCCACAAAAAAACTTACCGGTCGAAAAGGTCTGAAAATTTTTCGTGTTTAGGATCAGTCATTGTGTACTTAATTGATTTTATAGCTAGTTCAATGGACCTAGTTTAACCTGTTTGTTGTTGATCTGTCCATTCCAAGGGGAAATTTCAACACTTAAACACGCTCTGTTTTATTTTAGTTCGCGATTTATCATCAATTCTGCTGATGTAAGCGGCACACAAATAATCATCGAATGAAGTTTCTAAACATTTGAAGCTTTGAAGCTATAAAATATTGCAGTCTTAGAGCTTGAAGAGATTCATTGATCGTTTAAGAACAACCCCGGCTGCTATTGATCGTACTAAAATTGATATATCTCACCATGAACGAATCCTCAAAAGACGACAATCTTGTGAAGCGCAAGGTCTATGAGCTACGAGACTACCCAGAATCCACTAGATCTGAAGGTTTCAGTTCAAATTATCAATCTAATGTGCCTATAGCTATCGATTTTGGTTCTTCCTTAGTTAGGTCTGGTATAACTTTATCAAATGATCCAGAGCACTCCTTCTCTAATCTTTTGTCCAAATACAGAGACAGGAAACTCAATAAAACAATGACGTTCTTGGGTAATGACGTGTTTTTAGATCCATCAATCAAAAACCAAGCAAGATCACCTTATGATGGTCCATTGATAACAAATTGGGACTACGTTGAACAGATACTTGATTACACATTCAATCATATAGGTGTGAGCTCTTCAGGTGGTGTTGATAATCCAATAATTTTGACTGAAAAACCAGCCGCTCCATTATTACAAAGAAAGAATTTCTATGAATTACTATATGAAGGTTATAATGTGCCAAAAGTTGCCGTAGGTATTGATAGTTTATTCTCATACTATCAAAATGGTGGAAAAAATGGTTTGGTTATTGGTACAGGGAATGAAGCTACTCATGTTATACCAGTTTTGAAAGGGAAAGGTTTAATGACAGAAACTAAAAGAATAAACTGGGGTGGTCATCAAGCTTCAAACTATATGGGTTCTCTGCTCCAACTGAAATACCCTTATTTCCCTACCAAGATCTCCAATCATCAAATTGATAATCTCGTTAAAGATTTCTGTTATGTTTCCAAAAATTATGAAGAGGAGTTGAAATCTGCATTGAATTATGACGTGTTGGAAAAGACCGATATTGTTGTTGAAGCTCCATTTACAGAAGTCGTTCAACAACAAAAATCTGAAGAAGAGTTAGCTCGTCAAGCTGAGAAAAGAAAAGAAAGTGGTAGAAGATTACAAGAACAAGCTCAACAAAAAAGATTGGAAAAATTAATCCAGAAGGAACAAGAGTTTGAGTATTATACATCTTTGAAAGAAAAATTAGTCACAATGAATAAAAAGTCAACACAAACAACTTTGAAAGAGGAAGGTTTCACTGACGAAGCTGACTTCAATAAATATATCACAAACTTGGAAAATGCGTTGAAAAGAGCAAGAAAACAGGATATTGGTGAAGATGGTGAAGATCAAGAACCATCTTTCCCATTAGTCGATACCCCTGATGATCAATTGGATGAAGAACAAATTAAGGAAAAGAGAAAACAAAGGTTAATGAAGGCTAACTATGATGCTCGTCAACGTGCTAAAAGAGAAAAAGAAGAAGAAAAAATAAGACAAGAGGAAGAAGCTAAAAAGGATATTGAATGGAGAGAAAGTAACTTAAATGAATGGATTCACGATAGAAGGGAAAAGCTTAAAGAAATTGTACAAAGAAGAAAAGACCGTCAAAAATTAAAAGATGCGTTAAGTGATCGTAAATCGCATGCCGCTCAAGTTCGTATGAAGAACATTGCATCATTAGCTTCTGATGAATCCACAAAAGGTGGAACTAAAAGAAAAAGAGCAAATGCAACCATTGATAATGACCCAAATGATACATTTGGTGCCAACGATGATGATTGGGCAATTTATAGAGATATTGCAAATGTTGATGACGAAGAAGTCTTAGAGGAAGAGGAAGCTCAATTACTCAAGATTGAAAAAGAATTACTTGAATTTGATCCAAACTTCACAGTGGAAGATACTTTAGATGCACAGTATGATTGGAAGAAAAGTATAACACATCTTTTCCTTAGAGGTCCTAGACCTTTTAATTCTGAAGATGCTCATGAACAACATCAAATGCATCTCAATGTTGAAAGAATCAGAGTTCCTGAAGTTTTATTTCAACCAAGTATAGCTGGTGTGGATCAAGCTGGTATAGTGGAAATTGGCGAAAGTGTATTATTAAGTAGACTTCAAGGTAAAGGATTTTCTGGGGACAGTTATGATGTTTTACAAGATATTTTCCTCACCGGTGGTCAAGCTTTATTTCAAAATTTTGAAGAAAGACTTTATAATGAATACAGAGCATTTCTACCTGTTGAGGCACCATTGAAAGTTAGAACTGCATCTGATCCTATATTAGATTCTTGGAGGGGTATGTCAAAATGGGCACAATCTGGTGAAGCTGATTCTGCATATTTGACAAAACAAGAATATGAAGAAATGGGTCCAGATTATATCAAAGAACATAATCTAGGTAACATAAATAATATATAGGAAAAAAGCTACGTTTAAATTAATCATCTCATGATCTTTTTATTTATCTTCTTTTTGTTGATCTAGTATACAGTAGTGGTGAATCCTTCGATGCAAATTTGATCTCTCATTTCTTTTCTTTTTTAGCAGTTGGATTTATACCCTTCTTCTTCAAGTTACGGGCTTTAGTTCTTTCAATCAATTCTTTATCTTCTTCATTATCGAATGTAGCGAAATCATCATGAATAATACTTTCTTCAGCTTCTTCAGCTCTGGCAAGAGATTCCTTTTCTTTAGCACCTGCTTTACTAACATCATGTGGAGATGAGGCAATTTTCTTGAATTTAGCAACATAGAATCCATCCACATTATATGTATGTGGATAATAACGTCTTGTTAAATTTAATTTTGGATTGAAATGTTTACCTCTGAAACTAGTGAAACCTTCCTTACCAATTTCTAAACCAGTATCAACTAATTTAACATTTGGACGTTTACGTAAAGCGTAATCAACAACAGCTTCATTTTCTTCAACCATAACAGAACACGTAGAGTAGACAATGTAACCACCAGTTGGAGAGTGAGCATCGACTGAATCAATAGCTGATAACAATAATTGTTTTTGTAAATGTGGAATTTGAATAAAATCTTTTTCAGTTCTTGAAACTTTAACAGATTCATCTTTTGCAATAACACCAGTACCTGAACATGGAGCATCTAAAAGTACACGATCGAACCCACCAATAACTTTTGGAAACTCACGAGCATCATAGTTACAAACAATTGTGTTTGTACATCCTAAACGATGAATATTTGCTATAAGAGATTTTGTTCTTGCTTTATTTGAATCATTAGCGAAAATACAACCAGTATTTTTCATTAAAGCTGAAAGATAAGTAGTTTTACCACCTGGAGCGGAAGCCATATCTAAAACACGTTCATTTTCTTGTGGAGCTAAAGCCATACATGGTAGAAATGAGGAAGCAGCTTGTAAAATATAATGACCAGCTAAATATTCTGGAGTAGCACCAATTGGAACTTGTGAATCAAAAATTTGTAAACCAACTTTAGTCCATGGACCAATTGGTTGTAAATTAACACCACGGTTAACTAAAGTTTGGGCTAAGTCACGACGTCTGGTTTTCAATGTATTTGTTCTGATTGTAATAGGTCTTGCAATTTCATTAGCTTCAAAAAATTCCATAGCTTCTGATGGAGAGAATAGATTGAATAATTTTTCTGCAAGGAATGGAGTATAACCAAAATAATCACAAATATCTTTGATTAATCTATTTGTATACTCCGCTCTTGATTTCCCTTCTTCAGATAATGTTTTGAAATCTTCTAAAACTTTAACAATTTCGATCATTCTGGTTCTCAATATGTTCAAATCTTTTGGACCTTGATCTTGCTCAGCTTCATCTTCAGCAGATGGTAAAATTTGAGCTCTTGGTTGAGCAATGTTTGTCTGTAGCAATTCTTCTTCAGCTTCTTGTTCTTCAAGAGCCGCTTCTTCATCTAATCTAGCAGATAAAGCTTCCATGTTAGCAGCATTCAAAGTTTCCATGTCTTCTTCATCATCAGAGAACATTGGACGTTCATGAGTTTCTTCATCGGAATCATAAAATTCTCCTTGATCCTCACCATCTAAATCGAATTCATCATCAAGATCTTCCTGTTCTTCATCTTCAGAATCATCGAAAAGTGATTTCTTTGCAGATGATAATTCTTCTAAATCAACTTTTGGTAAGTTTTTTTCCTCTTCCAATTGTCTCTTAATGATTTCCTTTTCATCTTCAGATTCCGGTTCTTCTTGTCTCTTTGATTTCTTAGCAGCTTTAGATTTTCTTTCATATGAACCATCTTTAGAGACAGCTTTTTTAGTTGGTTTGACTGGTTCTGATACAGATTCTGATCTTTTTCTTTTTTGATCTCTCTTACTTTTCTTAGCTTCAAACTCTTCGTAAGAAGGTGGTGCTGCTTGTTTGTTTTTATGACGTCTGCTACCCATGTTTATAGTCTGCCTTGTATTCAAGTTATGATTAGCTTTGTACCAAATATAAGTGAGTAGATATCTAGCTCATCCCATCTGAAAAGTTTATAGTTCAAAATTTTTTTTATTATGGGATTACGTAATTTTTCAAAGCGATGAGTTTACCCGGAGTTATGATCTTGTAGAAAAAAAAAATGGATCTATACAGACCAGAGGAATCAAGAACTGGAAATTGAATTTAAAGTGCTAGATCGCCTATTTGTTCGAGGTTTTTTTCAAATTTAGGACCTCCAATTTACGTACCTGTTACTGTTTCTTGATTTTCTGGAAAATTTTGGCTTGAAACGTGAAAATAATTTGCACAATGTCAACTGAAAACCACGGATCATACGTGGAAAGACCCACAACAATCAAATATGGATTACATTGTCTGATACGTTTACCTTCCAATGGTCTTAAAATTGCTGAAATCAAAGAAGGTAGCGCTGTTAACTTAGGTAAATTTGGTACTTTTGAAATGGAAGGTATTATTGGATTTCCGTTTGGTCAAACTTTTGAAGTTATAGATAATAGGAAAGTCCGTGCAGTTAAATCAACAACTTATGGCAATGTTGATACGAGTGAACCTGCTGAAGTTGCTGAAGCCGTTGAAGATACACCAGAACTTGAAGCTGAAATCGAAAGTGAAAATTCAACACCTGTTCCTGAAACTCTAAGCGAAAAGATTGATTATTTGAAAAGATTAGACATTAAAAGTAGTGAAACAAACAGAGATTTGGTTGATATAGGAAACGCAACTCAAGGTTTGAGTATGGAAGAAATCGAGACATTGAAGAAAACCTCCAAAGGTGTCAATGTTGGTGAAGCAATTATTGATAAATTGATCAAGAGTCATGTTAATTTTAATATGAAGACCAAACATTCACAAGAAAAATATTTGAAGAGGAAACAACAAAAATTTTTGAGAAGGTTCACTGTGGAATATCTTGGATCATCACAATTACTTCAATATTATTTGGAGAAAGACGCTAATAAAGTCCTTGATATGAGTGAAGAGACTCTTGGGCTATTAATAAGTTTGGGGAATATTCAAGCTGGTGGTAGATATTTAGTGATCGATGAAACCGGTGGTGTTGTTGTTTCAGCATTGTTAGAACGTATGAGAGGTTCAGGTGAGATTGTCTTACTTCATGAGAATGAGCATGCTAATTTAAGTGCTTTAGATCATTCAAATTTTCCAATAGATGTTCAACGTAAGATGGTTAAGACGTTGAATTTACTTCAATTTTTTGAACCAGAAGTTGAAAGAGTTGAATGGAATGATTTACCAGATGAAGAATTAAAAGAAATGAAATCCAATAAAAAGGCGCATTATCATCGTCGTAAGCAAAATGCTATAGATATAAATGCAGCAATAGATAATGCAGCTAGAGGAAAATTTGATGGATTGATAGTAGCGTCAACATTATATGCACCAACATTATTAAACAAAGTAATGGAAAAAGTAGGAGGTTCAAGACCAATCATTGTTTATAATCAATTCAAAGAACCATTAATTGAATTACAATTAGAATTCATGAATGATTTAAGAATTCTAGCACCATCATTACATGAATCCAAAGCACGTCCATACCAAACCATACCTGGTAGATTACATCCAATGATGTCCATGCGTGGAGGTGGTGGTTATATCTTATCTGCTTTAAGGGTCTTCCCAATTGAAGAAGGTGTCACTGCTGTTGGTCGTGGGTTAAAGAAAAAACCAAAACTTGAGCAAGCTACCGAACAGAAGTAAGAAAAAAGACAATTAAAATCAAGATCAAAAAAATCATGTGTATATTCATGTCTTATTCATTTGTTTAGTCCATTTAATACTTGCATTCTAGAATTTTTTTTCCAGCCATAAACACATCGTAGATTCCCACTTGAATCATTCAATGCTTCAGTTTCCCATTCATTTTCCAGCAATTCTTTCGTGTAAAATAGCTGTTTTTCAGTACCAAGCTCAAATACGAAAGCTTGAGCATTTGAAGGTAGTACAATGTTATCAATTAAAGCCTTGTAAAATTCAACATCACCGATCAAAGCTAATCTTGGTTCATAAAGTTTGACAGAATCTTCTGTATCTTTCGAATCAAATGATTCTTGTGTAATATATGGAGGATTTGCTGTAATTAAGTCGAAATTTTGACCAATAATAACGTCCTTGTCAAATACGTCACCTTTATCAAAAACAATGTTGCTTAGTTCTAGATCATTTTTGTTTTCCTCTGCTAATCTCAAAGCATCATTTGATATATCTATACCTTTCAATTTTGCCTTGGGCATTGAATTAGCTATAGCTAATGGTATACAACCTGTACCTGTACAAACATCTAAAATCTTCAAATTATGAAATTGTTTGATCAATTTGATCAATTTATGAGTCCATTCTTCAGTTTCCCATCTGGGTATTAATACATTGTCCCTGCATTTGATGTTCAGATCTCCAAAAGGTTGAGATCCCAGAATATATTGTAAAGGTACCAATTTTGATCTTTTAACGCAAGCATCTAACCATTGCTTTCTTGGTAATTCTTTTTGTATCCATCTTAATTCTTGCCTCGAGGATTCTATTGTTTTGCAAGCAGGTTTAAGCAGATCAAGCAAATTGGTATCTCTTATTGCTTGTTGCAATAACTTGGTTGATCTATGAACCATGGTCTAGCGTTTTATATATATATATTGGGTCTAATACCTCGTTCAAACACTTCTAAGTATACGTTTTTCGTGTCTTTACTTCTCTACTTCAAGTGACAATTATTTTTCACACTGGTTGCGCCGGATTTATTTATTGCAATATCGGATTTTTGAAAACGTTAATAATAAACATTGCCAAAATCAAGCTTTTATTGTGTTGTGAAATACAATTTCTTTGTTGAAAAAAGTTTAAAAAAGATAAATATGAAATGGATTTCCCTAATAATTGGGAGGTCTTGAATACAATCTCAAGAAACCAAAAGTGCTCACTTTTAAGTGTTGTCATTAATGATTCCAAATATGTGGTGAAACAGTATTACAAAAGACCTTTGAAAAGAGAGTGTACCAGAAGACAGAAAAAATTAGGTATACCAGTTGCTGAGATAGATATCATTAAAGACGAATATGATCTTATGAAGGAGTTAAAACATAAACGTGTGGTGGAGGTAGTTTCACTGGTGGATTTCTCAACATCTGTTTTCCTAGTATTGGAATATGGTGGTGAACGATTAGCAAGCGATGATCTTGAAGACAAAGTAAGATATGATCTTGAAGATGTAATTCATTGGACAAAACAGGTTAGTGAAGGTTTAGAATTTATTCATTGTCAGAACGTTGTTCATGGTGATTTGAAACCATCAAACTTATTATTATCCCAGGAAGGTGATATTAAAATTTGTGATTTTGGTTCTTCAGTAAGATCAAATGAAGATGGTACTTTAAAGAAGATTCCCAAGGGAACTCCAGCATATAATTCACCTGAATTTTGTGAAATAAGCTCTGGTACTACAAGTTATGATACCCTGCAGGGGAAACCAATGGATATGTGGGCATTTGGTGCTACAATTTACCGGATCTTATTTGGTTCGGTTCCATTTTATTGTGAGGGTACAATTTTCCAACTTTATGATTCAATTAGAAATGATGATATAATTATACCAGATAATGCTTTGACAAAATCAGGTTTTGAAACTACATTACCTTCTAATTTAAAACATTTGATTGAAGGTTTATTAGAAAGAGATCCAAAAGAAAGAATAACAATTGGCGTAGCAAGAGGAATATTAAACAAATTGTAAATAGTCATAATTAGCATTAGTGATTTATGTTGTTTTAGTTCACAGGTGATAAACCTGGACCATTGTATAATAAAACGTTTTCAATATTTTTCATAACTGTAACATTAGCATCTCTGAAATTATCCAAAGTGAAAGAACCAATATGTGGTAAGATTGTAACATCCCATCTGTTCAAGAATCTTTTATCAATTTTTGGTTCATTTTGGAAAACGTCAAGACCAACTGAATTAACAATACCTTCATCTAAGGCTTTTAATAATACTTCTTCATTAATTGCAGTACCTCTTCCGATATTAATAATTCTAACACCTTTTTTAAACAATTTTATTGTTTTTTCATTAATTAAATTCACCGTAGCTTCACTATGTGGAACCGCCAAAACCAATAAATCAATATGAGGAATTAGTTCTTCAAAGCTTGGAAAAAATTCTGTTTTGAATGGTAATTCTTTAATTTCTTCCTCAGTTAATGGTTTTCTTTTCGTATATTTGATATCTAGACCAATAACACTTAATCTTTTTGCGATTTCTTTACCAATACTACCAAGCCCTACAATACCTGCAACTTTACCAGCTGGAGATTCCAAAGACTTCCCTCCAATGGTTAGTTTCTTTGCTAAATTCTTATGATTTTCATCTTTAGGAGGGATAGGTTCACCAGTCTTAACGTCAAATTCATCACCACCAAAAGCATCTCTTGCCTCAGATATGTTTGCATCGCTAATTCTCAATGCATGTTCTAAATATGAACTATATCTAAAAGTAGCTAATGTTAACAAAAGAGCAATATCAGCAACATCTTTAGAAGGACTATTCCCAATATTTGTCAAGATTATACCGCGTTCTTTAAGTTTAGCACCATCAAAATTATTATGACCAACCCATGGGAATGCCACAATTTTCAAAGTATTTGGTAAATGATCAATGAATGGATTAAATCCACCAACCTTGAACAAAGATGAAGTAGCCCATAGACCATTGATATCATTATATTTGGTCTTTAATGCCTCGATAAAGTTTTCAGCAGTAGTTATTGTTTCGATATGAACTTCAAAATTTTCTTTGAATTTTGCAAACTCTGGTAAATGATCAGCTAGATCGCACTTGTCTGGATGAATTGGGATTAAAACTTTTAGTTTGGTCATTGAATAAATATATTACTATCTCTTGTTGATGAATATTTAGCACCAGTGGCAAGTAAAACAAAACAACAGAGATTACAAGTTCGAAGCAAAGCTCTTTTTCTTTGGCTATCTATTCAAATATTGTCTTGTTTTTGGGGGTCGTCAGCCGAATTTTCGTTGATCTCGGGCATTGATTTTGGCTCGGGTGTGGCTAAAGTTAGCAGACAGCTTCAGTTGATTTGGAGCTAACGACAAGAGTGTGCGATTTGTCAGGGGATGGTTGGGTTACTGGTTAACGGTCGAGGAATAAATATCAGTGGTTTGTTAAAAATGTGTAGACTACTTCCTTAAAGCTGTTTTAGGGCAATCTACACTTGTTTTAATGGGTTATCAACGTTTTGTGTCAAAGGTCTACTACGGGTTAAACGACTTCCAGTTGTTTTGTAGCCATCTCGCTGAATGTAAATTGCATTTATTCTAAACCCAACCTAATTAACAGGACTAATTCCAGGTCCATTTTCAATCAACACATTCACGATGTTCCTTATACATCTTTTATTAGATTCCACAGTATTATCCGTAGTAAGATTTCCGATATGTGGAGTTATTGTAACATCCCATCTGTTTTGATAACGTGGGTCAATTTTTGGTTCACCTTCAAATACATCAAGCCCCACTGATGTTATTATTCCATTATCCAAAGCTTCAAACATCACGTCTTCATTAATAACTGAACCACGACCAATATTAACTAATCGAACACCAGGTTTGACTAGTTTGATTGTTTCTGAATTTATTAGATGTTTTGTACTGGTAGATCCTGGAACTGCAAATACAATCAAGTCTACCTCAGGAATTAATTCTTCAAAGCTTGGATAAAACTTAGCCTTATACCCCAATTTAGACTCATCTTCTTTTGATAATGGGGTTCTTTTAGTATATCTGATTTCCATCCCAATAGCTGAAAGTCTTTTACCAATAGCTGCTCCAATACTTCCAAGACCAACTATACCTGCAATCTTACCAAATGGACTTTCTAATTTTTTACCACCAATACTCATTTTTTTAGCAATATTTGCATTTGGTGGAGGTAAGAGTGGTTCTAAAGTTTTTGGATTAAATTTTTCACTTCCCAAAAATGATCTTGCTGGAATTATAGATAAATCTTTTCTAACTTCATGTTCAAAATATGAAGTGAATCTATAAGCGGATAATGTCAGGTGTAAGGCTATATCGGCAACATCATTTGCAGAAACATCTCCAACATTACAATAGGTTATATTTTTCGCTCTTAACTTTTCAGCATCATCTTCAAGGTATCCAACCCATGGATATACCAATACTTTTAAACTGTTTGGTAAATGATCAATGAATGGAGTGACACCACCAAGCTTCCAAAGTGAAGGTCCGGAACTCCATAATGCTGAAATTTGCTTGTATTCATTTTCTAGTTTGGCAATCAGTTCTTCTTTCGTTGTAACTTGGTAAATATAGACATTGAAACGTTTTTGAAATTCAACAAATTCTGGAATATCATCAGCTAATTCTGATCTTTGAGTTTTCAAAACTAACACACTATACTTTTCGAAGGTCATTGTACTGGTCCTTAAGGTAGTATATGAATAGCTTAGATTGGTGAACAAGAAAGTTCAAATGCTTGAATGTTTGAATATAGTCCAGGATTCGTAATTCGAATCTTTTGACGATCGATTCGATATTGTCAGTGCGTTTTCCCGATCGGGCGATAAGGCCGTCGAGGAATTAAAGCGATAAGAAAAGTGTGGTAATAGTGCTGGAAAGTGACAGTTGAAGCCTGAAGTGTTAAAAACATAAATATGTGATATTGTGTCTTCAATAGGTCTTTTCATTTCTAAATATTATTTTTCTAAACTTGCATCTATTTAAAATGATCAATAAATTTAAATTATTTTAATATATAATTTTAATTAATAATATTTATATTGGAAATTATTATATATATTATTATATATAATTAATCGACATAATTATAATATTTAGTATTTAATGCAAATTAAAAAATTTAAACTTGAATTTCAAACAGATGTTAGAACGTTATTATGATATATACCACTAATGGAGAGCCTCTTGTCTTCTAAGGCACCATCATTAACTTCTGATAACGTGATTGATTTATGTTTTATCCAATATTTTGACAGAAAATAGTGACAATAATCCGCTAATAAAATGATTATCAAAAACAACTTAAACCTAAAGTTACACAAGCAAACCCAAAAAATCTGAGACCCTAAAAAAATGAGTTGCGCATAATCAGTATCAGTAGCTAGGTTTCTTCAGATATGTTAAAGAAGATGTAAAGGTCTTTGAAAATTTAGCAAAAAAAAATTCCGATGCGGGGAGTCGAACCCCGGTTTGCTCGGTGAAAGCGAACCGTGCTAGCCGTTACACTACATCGGATTTTCTTATTTTCTTAAAATTGTCGTTTGATAGAGGCTGCTGTAGATTCCAAAGCACCGGGTAACGGATACAATCCGCGAAATCCGCGAAATGTTTGAATTAGTGCTGAGGATAATAAATTTTTTTTTTTTTTTTACTAAAGACTGATTAAATTGAGGAATTGGTGTAATTCATCTGATCTCTACCGTACTTTTCAGACCATACAGACACAGCTGAATTATAAGGATGAGTGGGTTATCTAATAGAGCGTGTATGCTATGTGGTATAGTGGAGACTTCAAGAGTAAGTGCAGCCACAACCGGTGATGATTTCTAAATCTATGATGATGATGATGATGATGTTCACCGTTGAATTTTCCTAAGATCTAATACTAACTTTTTATTTCCTACAGAGATTTCAAGATGAAGGTTGTCCAAATTGTGTTGAAATTCTGGATGTTGGTCTATCTACTACCTCTCCCACATTTGAAGGTCTTGTAGCTATCGGTGAACCTGAAAAATCTTGGGTGGCTAGATGGTTAAGAGTTAATACTTGTGTTCCAGGGTTATATGCTGTTAAAGTTATGGGTAGATTGCCTCAAGATATCATAGAGTCCTTAGATCATTATAGACCTAGAGATGGTACAGCCGTGGATTAAACTATCAATGATCATACTATATCTGATTATTTGTTGTCGAGGTTTATAATTTCTATAAAATTGCATTGTTTCCTACCCATAGACTTTCCTCGATTTTTTGTCATTTTCAGTTCTAAGAGGGAATCTAATTGTATTTTACTATTATTTATTAATAAAAAGAACATCTACTATCGTGTTTATTATATTAAAGTTGTAGATTATTGATATGACTTTTCGGTGATTTTCAAAATCAATATATAAATTAATTGTAGGCCCGAGTTTTTCAAGGAAAAAAATCTTGGATCGTGAAAAAAACGTTAATGTTGATGTTAACATTCGATCAGAACAGAACATACATCCCCAAAGACAGATGCTATCGCCAAAAATGCTACCCAGAATCAGAATAAGACCCTCTCCAATACGGTATGCCAAATTTACTCAACCAAGACAAGTAGTCTCAAAAAGAACATTCATCAATTCACCAATTGAAATTATTGATTATTTGACAGCATCATTACAAGCATTCCATACAACCAGTGGTATCCCTTGGTGGGCATTGATTCCATTAACTACAATAGCTTTCAGATCATGTATAACATTACCATTAGCTATTCTACAAAGGAAAAGAACTCAAAAACAAAATGAATTAAGACCAATCATAAGTGCAATGGGACCTATCTTGAGATTAAAATTAGCTGCAAAAGCACAAGTTGCACAATTAAAACATAAAAAACTAAATGAAAATGCCACTACTGAACAGAAACTATTAAATAATGCGAACCCTTCGAAGTCTTCAATGTTAACTTATGAACAAATTGTATTATTGAGTGTTAAAGAACAGCGTGAACGTCAAAAAAAATTATTTAAACAACATGATTGTCAAATTTATAAAAATTTTTTATTACCAGCTTTACAAATCCCATTATGGATTGCAATGAGTTTTACTTTTAGAAATTTAAGTGGATGGACTGATATTACTTCAAAACCATTGGATCCTGCTCTAGTGAATGAAGGTGCTTTATGGTTCCAAGATTTAACAGTGATGGACCCTATTGGGATAATGCCGATAGCCTTAGGTACATTAGCACTAACAAACGTTGAATGGAATTATAAGACAATGGAATTACAAAATTTCACGAGTGCTAAGAAAAGTTTAAGACCAACAGCTTTTGATTCATTAATGAATATATCAAGAATTGGTATTGTTTTCCTTATGGCAATTTGTACTCAAGCACCTGCTGCATTAGGATTATATTGGATAAGTTCAAATGCTTTTTCCACAGTACAGAATATGATTTTAGATTATTATATGCCAATTAGATACTCTCCTCAATCAAGATTTGGATTTAAAAAGGCTACTAAAGACGCTATTCCATTATTTACAAGAAACATATAGATTAAATGAAGTATGAAAAACAATAATCATGTATATATATAAATCAAACTAAATGCAAATGGTAACCTGTAATAACCGCAAAACCCAGATATAACTAATAAATTCTTTGCTAGAAATACAAAAATCTCCCTAAAAATATAATAAGACGGAAACAACCACTCTATTTCTTTTGTTCTGCCTTCTTTTGTTTTAATTTTTGTTCTTTCTCAACTTCTCTTCTACTACCTTTCAACAATTCTAAGTGACCAACACGAGAAGCAATTAATTTTTCAGTTTGTGCAGTAACTGAATAACTTTTACTTAATTTTGACATTGTTTTGAGTTGTTCATTTTTTGGTTTATAAATCTTTGGAGCTGCTGCTTTTGGGTTTTGTTGTCTCTTGGTAACCCTCTTCTTCTCTTTGGACTTGACTTTTAGTGGTGCTTGGGCCATGATGGATGTATTATATTAGCTTATAAATGATAATAAAACCTATAAATCTAGTGAAGCTCATAAAGTTATTTATTTGTGTCTCATCTAATTTTTTTTTCTTAGTCACGTGAACGGTTTTTTCCTGTTGCGCGGAGTCAAACAAATTTTGTCTAAATTGACTGGGCCAAAATAAAAATAAAAAAAAAGGTATATCGATCGATGGGCTGCCACCATTTCAATATTTCATTCTGCTTTTCTTTCGTTTCTTCACACTTTATTGAAGCCCATTACTTCTTGAAAGCGTTCAACTTTTCCTCACGAATTGTTTGTGTCTGTTGAAGAGTCTGTCACACACGCTTTGCACACAGGTTCAACAACATTCAAGCATTCTAAAGTATGTGTTATCTCACAATCTGATATAGATCATATATGACTAACTCAATTTTTTTTTTAAGACTAGCGTTCATCATACACCATGTCTTTGTTGATTCTTGCTGGTCCTCAAGCCTTATCCCCTTTCAGATTGGCCACTCTGACCAATGATTTGAACACTGCGGTTAATTCATCTGTTGTTACTTCAATTCGTTCTGCTTTTATTCATTATGTTTCTTTGAAAGATGGTTCAAAATTATCACAAGATTCTAAGAAGTCTGAACTTTTGGAAACCTTATTAAAATATGATACTCCTCTAGATTTAGAAGATGCTTTAACTCAACAATTGATCAAAATTTCTACAACCGAAGAAACTTTACAACCTGAAGATGAAGATTCATATATTATTAGAATTTTACCAAGACCTGGTACTATTTCGCCGTGGTCTTCAAAAGCTACTAATATTTCAAATGTTTGTGGCTTAGATGATGACGTTGATAGAATCGAAAGAGGTTTAGCTCTTTTGGTTAAAGTCCGTCGTGGGTTCCCATTGAAAAATTACATCTTAGATGGTACTCCATTATCTTCAGTTTATGATAGAATGACTCAATCTTTATATATTGAGAAAGCTCCAGTTAATGATGATTTATTTGCTCATCATAAACCAAAACCTTTAGTTGAAGTTGATCTATCTCAAAAACCAAAAGAAAAATTAGAAACTGCAAATAAAATCTTGGGTTTAGCCTTGGATCAAGGTGAAATTGATTATTTAGTTAACGCTTTTGTTAATCAAATTGGTAGAAATCCAACTGATGTTGAATTATTTATGTTTGCTCAAGTCAATTCAGAACATTGTCGTCATAAAATTTTCAATGCTGATTGGGAAATTGATGGTGAAAAAAAACCGTTAAGTTTGTTCAAAATGATTAGAAATACTGAAGAAAGAAATCCTCAATATACCGTCAGTGCTTATAGTGATAATGCTGCAGTTTTTGAAGGACCAGATGGTTATTTATATACTCCAAATCCAAAAACTAAAGTTTGGACTTCTAAAAAGGAAAAAGTTCATACGTTAGTTAAAGTTGAAACTCATAACCATCCAACTGCTGTCTCTCCATTTGCAGGTGCTGCTACTGGTTCCGGTGGTGAAATTAGAGATGAAGGTGCTGTTGGTAGAGGTTCAAAATCAAAATGTGGTTTATCAGGGTTTTCAGTTTCAGATTTATTGATTCCAGAATTTGAACAACCATGGGAATTAAAAAATATTGGAAAACCTCATCATATTGCTTCACCATTAGATATTATGATTGAAGCTCCAATTGGTTCAGCTGCTTTCAATAATGAATTTGGTCGTCCTTGTATTAATGGTTATTTTAGAACTTTAACTACATCTGTTACAAATTCTGAAGATAAAGAAGAAATTAGAGGTTTCCATAAACCAATCATGATTGCTGGTGGTATGGGTGCTATTAGATCTCAATTTGCCCTAAAGAATCATGGAATTACTCCAGGTGCTGCATTAATTGTTCTAGGTGGTCAATGTATGTTGATTGGTTTAGGTGGTGGTGCTGCTTCATCAATTGCTTCAGGTGAAGGTTCTGCTGATTTAGATTTTGCTTCAGTTCAAAGAGGTAATCCAGAAATGCAACGTCGTGCTCAACAAGTTATTGACGTTTGTGTTGCCCTTGGTGGTAATAATCCAATTCAATCTATCCATGATGTCGGTGCTGGTGGTTTATCAAATGCTTTACCTGAATTAGTTCATGATAATGGTCTTGGTGCCAAATTTGAATTAAGAGATATTTTAAGTTTAGAACCAGGTATGTCACCAATGGAAATTTGGTGTAATGAATCACAAGAACGTTATGTCTTGGCTGTTTCCCCACAAGATCTTGATATGTTCAAAGAAATTTGTGAAAGAGAGAGAGCTCCATATGCAGTTGTTGGACATGCTACAAGTGAAGAACGTTTAGTTTTGAGTGATAAATTATTAAATTCAACTCCAATTGATTTGGAAATGTCAATCTTGTTTGGTAAACCACCAAAAATGTCAAGAACTGCAAAGACAGCACCATTAAAATTACAGCCTGTCACATTGAATGATATTAAAGTTGAAGATGCTTTAGATAGAGTTTTACATTTACCAGCTGTTGGTTCAAAATCATTCTTAATTACAATTGGTGATCGTACAGTTACTGGGTTAATTGATCGTGACCAAGTTGTTGGTCCATGGCAAGTTCCAGTTGCAGATGTTGGTGTTACTGCAACTTCGTTAGGTGAAACCATTGTTAATACAGGTGAAGCATTGGCTATGGGTGAAAAACCAACTCTAGCTTTAATTTCCGCAAGTGCTTCTGCGAAATTATCTGTTGCAGAATCATTAATCAATTTGTTTGCTGCTGATATTAAATCATTAGATTCTGTCAAATTATCTGCGAACTGGATGTCGCCAGCTTCTCATCCTGGTGAAGGTTCTAAATTGTATGAAGCTGTTCAAGCCATTGGCTTAGAATTATGCCCAGAATTAGGTATTTCAATTCCTGTTGGTAAAGATTCAATGTCAATGAAGATGAAATGGGAGGATAAAGAAGTTACTGCACCATTATCATTAGTTATTACCGCATTCGGTCCAGTTTCTAATACATCAAAGACATGGACTCCACAATTAGTTAAAACTGAGGAACCAACTGTTTTAGTTTTAGTTGATTTAGCTGCTAAAATCTTGAAATCATTAGGTGGTTCAGCTTTAGCTCAAGTTTATAATCAAGTTGGTGATTCATCACCAAACGTTCATGATGCAAGTATCTTAAAATCATTTTTAAACAGTATTACTGCATTACATCAAACTGATTTGGTTTTAAGTTATCATGATAGATCAGATGGTGGGTTAATTGTTACATTGTTAGAAATGGCATTTGCTGGTAGATCCGGATTAAATGTCGAATTTTCAAATGAAACTGAGGATGCTTTAACAACATTATTCAACGAAGAATTAGGTGCTGTCTTCCAAGTTTCAAAATCTAAATATGAAGACTTTTTACAAGTTTTGAAAGAAAATGGTGTTCCTTCAGAATTAGTTTCAATTGTTGGTGAACCAGTTTTCAATAAAGAACAATCTGTTAAAGTTGTTTATAATGGTGAACTAGTATTGAATTCATCAAGAGCTTCATTACAACAAGCATGGGCTGAAACTTCATACAAGATTCAAAGATTAAGAGATAATCCAAAATCAGCAGATCAAGAATTCCAAGCTATTCAAGATAATCAAGATCCAGGTCTTTCATATAAATTAACATTTAATCCAGCGGATGATTTACAAATTTCTTCATTAGAAAATAGACCAAAAGTTGCAATTTTAAGAGAACAAGGTGTTAATGGTCAACAAGAAATGGCATGGTCATTTGAACAAGCAGGTTTCACTTCAGTTGATGTTCATATGACTGATATTATTACAGGTCGTGTTACTTTAGATGATTTTGTTGGTTTTGCAGCTTGTGGTGGATTTTCATATGGTGATGTTTTAGGTGCAGCATCAGGTTGGGCAAAATCTGTATTATATAATGAAAGAGCAAGAAATGAATTTTACAAGTTTTTCAATGAAAGAGATGATACATTTGCATTTGGTGCTTGTAATGGTTGTCAATTTTTATCAAGAATTGCAGAATTAATTCCAGGTACAGAAAATTGGCCAACATTTGAAAAAAATAATTCAGAACAATATGAAGCAAGAGTTACAATGGTGGAAATTGTTGAAAATTCAGATGTTACACCAAGTGTTTTCTTAAATGGTATGAAAGGTTCAAAATTCCCAATTGCAGTTGCACATGGTGAAGGTCGTGCATCATTTAAATCTTCAGAATCTTTAGATAAAATGACAAGTGAAGGTTTAGTTTCTGTTAGATTTGTTGATAATTATGGAAATACAACAGAAAAATATCCATTTAATCCAAATGGTTCACCAAATGGTATTACAGGTATTAGAACTCCAAATGGTAGAGTTTTAGCAATGATGCCACATCCTGAAAGAGTTGTTAGAAAAGAAGCAAATTCATGGTATCCTGCTAAAGAATCTGAATTATGGGAAAATTATGGTCCATGGGTTAGATTATTCCGTAGTGCTAGAAAATGGGTTAATTAATTGTATGAATTGAAACATTATGAAGAAAGCGGAGAGGTGAGGTTTTTTTAGCGTTTTTTTAGTTGAATTTAGAAAATGGAAAAACATTAATAGTTTAATTTGAAGTTTGTTTTGCTAACGAATAGATATAAATATATGAAAAAAAGATTTAAAGAAACGCTACAGTTGTAGATACAATTTTTTTTTTTCCACCTTATGATAAATGTAACATTAAATTGTTCTAATATTCAACTAGAGGTAAAGAAATCCAAATAGAGAAGTATATTTTTTTAAAAAAAAAGTCAAAGTAACATCGTAATTAATTGACTATATGTGCAAAGATAAAATTTAACAGAAAATAGCAAAGAAGAGAACTGGAATAAAAAAAGAAAGCAATGACTAAAAATTTTAAAAGGTGGAATCAAAAAAAAAAAACACACAAATGATACTTTTTTAACATTTCTTAATGTTCCAAGATGGTCAAGTTACCAGTAATGACAACATTTTCTAAGACTGAACCATTTGGAATGTCAATTCTTTGACCTTCAGAACAAACAATGATAACAGTACCTTTTAAGACAACACCTTTACCTAAAGTAACATTACCAGTAATAGTTAAATGATCTAATTCCAAAATTTTTGGAATATGAGAAATTCTTTGGTTGAAACCTGAAACTTTTTTGAAATGAGAACCTAATTTAATTAATGGATTAGCACCAAATCTTGAAGGATCTAAAACTAAAGCACCATGTTCTAAATAAAATAAATCTGATTTAACTAACAATAAATCTGAACATGTTTTAACAGGTAAGAATCTTGATCTTGGAACAACAACACCATGAGCATTATTGAAATGTCTAATAGCAGCACCAACAGCAGTTTCTAATTGTAAAACATTAACTTCTTGACCATTTTTGTTGGTAATAGTTTTACCATTTGGAATGATTTCTGATTGAATTGAATTGTTTTCAATTAATCTTTTGATAGCTTTCAAGTTAATCCACAAGTTATTGGTGTTGAAATTTTTGAATTTTTTAATAGATTTAAATTCTTCAACATGTTCTTTTGGAACTTGAGCAATTTCTAATAATCTAACTTGACCATTATAATTAATTAAAGTACCACCTTTAACATCAGCTCTAGTCTTATCAGTTAATTCCATAATATATTCAGCACCACTTTCAATCATATGGTTTAAAATTTTCAGATCAACAGTTGCACCCAAGTTATCACCATTTGAAACAAACAAGATTTCTTTACCTTGTTCAATTAAAGCATCTAATTCACCAGAAGAATGTAAAGATTCAAATAAATCACCATGACCTGGTGGATACCAAGCATTGATATCATCTTCATATTCTGTTGGAACAGGTAATAAAGAATCTTTCAAAACTCTTGGATATCTTGATTGATTAAAAGTTCTAATTCTTATTCTATGACCACCATATTTTCTTATGATTTGATGAGTATCTTGATCGGTATTGAAAGAATTCATTAATAATAATGGGACATCAGAATCATATTTTCTATTCAAATGTTCAATTTGACGAACAGATAAATCTAAAAAGGTGTTACCATCTCTAACTTCAATAACAGATTTTGGACCAACACAACCCATTGAAGTACCTAAACCACCGTTTAATTTCAAAACGGCTAATTTTTGTAAGTTATCAGCATTTTCTGGTAAGGCAATTTTTTTATAATCAACAACTTCATCTTGATTTGGAGATCTAATTTTTTCCCAATCTAAAGTGTTGCCAGCAGCTTTATCGGTTAAATATCTTCTAAATAAGGCGAAAAATGAATCCATTTCATTTTCAAATTTAGCTTTAGCTTCTTTATCTTGGACAGTATCAGCCAATTTGTTTAAAGCATTACGCATTTGACTGGCAGCAACTGAAGTAGTTGTACTTTCGAAAGCCTAAAGTTAATCTTGTTAGTATTTCCATAACAGGAGCGCGGACCATAATGATGTGACAAACAAGATGTTTGCCAAAGATGTGCATTGATTTTTGGTTCTTGATTGAACAATTTTAGAAATTTCCATTGTCTAACAAACCGCCTGTTGAACAAAGATATTGAGTGCTGCCTTATTGCGTTTCACATTCTCTGGTGAAGAAAAACAAAGAACCAATGGAAGAAAAAAATGAGAACAAGCAAAATCAGGACGAAATCAACACAATCCCGAAAGCGAAAGACATCAACAACAACAATAATCACATGGATATAGCGCTGTGTATAATCATGATACTATCTCAATCTCTTCAATCTGAGCATCTCATATCTCAATTCCCACTAATTACCACCTCGGCCTTGTCTCGCACGATCTCGATCCAGGAACCAAAAACTTTGACAAGCGAAAAACCAAAATAAACAAACAAATAAAAATCAACACAGCGGCAAGGGAAACAGTCTTCAAGTCAGCATCAAAAACTATGGGTGTATACTCACGAATGAACTTTGGGTCTTTGCGTGTCTCTTTGATTGAACAGTAGCCATTGTAGTGATTGTTCCAGTGCAATTGAGTGTGTTTCCAGTGCAATTGTCGTTGTTGAAGTTGTTGGAAGAAGTTGAAATTGAAAATGGATTTCACTTTTTATTTTGAACGTGTTTTGCCTGAAACTATTTTTGGGACTCGCAGCAATGCTTTTGTGCAAAATGCACAATTTATATGAAAACAACAATAAGTGACAAGGGCACTGTTGAATTAAAGTATAGATTGGGTTGCTCAAGAAGTGCACTAGATTGTGCAGATGTAATTTGTAGTCTTTGTTCTTGTTGTTTCTATTGTTATGGTGGGTCTATAGCACTTTTTGGCTGGATCGGATCTCAGGTTTCAACTATATTTGATATTAGTTGTTTCACTACTACCAAAGCTACTATTATCAATGAAGTTCATCACTAGCTATCACCTTGATCTACACTCGCATTCATTACTAGAGCCTTCTTCAGGATTCTTTTACGATATGCTATCAATAATTGCTTGCTTGATGTTTATACAATTCTGATTTCTCAGTACTAATACTGGTCAATTTGTTACACGACTCGCCAATTTATACCTCCAAGACCCTGCACTTCAAGATCAACACTCAATCATTCGTCAATTTTAACCTCTTCTCTTCAGCCTTAGTGAGACCAGATCTACCTACTAACAGCATGGCTTATTCATGGCTTATAATTCTCTAAAATCTTCATCTTTGTTACCTCAACTCAAGTGCAATCTTGCTTTCCTCTTTTTCTCCATACATTTCCAAATTCCTCGTACTGAAAAAACCTGATCTTAAGTTTCCACAATCAAAAACACAACAATTTCCACCAAATAAGCTGATATGAAAATCTCATGTGTATATAATCATAGTATTTAAATACACCAATACCCAATACTACTCATCTAATCCCCCATTCATCACCATGACTTTCTCTGCTAAAATCCACAAATATCAAATCCTTAACTATGGTGTGTCTCTTAACGTTTTTTCTCACAATTTTTTTTTTCAACGATTTGATGAATTGCGAATAAAATCTGGCTAGTATTGAAAACTACAGAATTTAAGTAAAATTCAACTAGAGTCAAATCTAACTTATACAAAACTACTCATATATAACAATGTCATTCTTAGGATTAGGTGGTGGTGCCCAAGCTCAACCTTCAGAAGCTAAAATTCAAGCTGCTGAAGCTGAATTAGATTTAGTTACTGATATGTTTAATAGATTAGTTGATAATTGTCATCAAAAATGTATTTCAAAAAATTATAATGAAGCTGATGTTAACAAAAATGAAAGTTTATGCATTGATAGATGTGTTGCAAAATATTTTGAAGTTAATGTTAAAGTTGGTGAAAATATGCAAAAATTAGGTTCAAGTGGTGCTTTTGGTAGATAGATTATTGAAATTTATCAATCAATTAAATGTGTTATGACTTTTGATCTAGAGATGCGTGGGTGATAGAATTATTTATCCCATTGTTATGGATCAGTTGTGATGTGATGACTTCCCCTTTCATGAACCAATTATCATTTATTTTCATGTGTGTTTTTTTTTTATATTATAATTCTGTACATATACAACTCATAAATTACAAACCCATTTTATTCTAATTAATTCTATATATTGAGATAAAGTAGAAAAAAAAAAAAAAAAAAAAGACAAATGGAATATCGAATATCGAATATCTATATACAAGCTTCCTCTTGATCCATCACTTGATCAGAATCCAAAGAATTTTGAAACTCTTAATTTAACACCTTCTATGCTATTTAATTTTGGTCTAACATCAAGATAAAAACTAGCCATATTTGGAGCTAAAGGACTTGGTTTCCCAGCATAAAAATCAATAACATAATCAACTTCTTTACCACATCTATTTATTGTCCAATCATGTCTATCAAATGGTTTTTGATAACCTAACATTAATTTCCATCTTGCCTTTGGAGTTAATTTTTTACTATCACCTTTAAAACTTGTTAATTGTAAACCTCCACATGATTCACTACCTTGACCTTCTTCCCATTTTAAAATTTGATACCATGCTCTTTCATTAACTGCATTATGTATAGGTACAACAGTTTCCATATCTTCTGCAGTTGGATCCCAATTTTTTCGTTTCATTGCTTCGAAAAATTGTTTTTGTGAAGGATATATCCAATTTGATTGTGCTCCAGTTCTTGGTATTGATGAAATCTCACGATCTGTTGGTAATTTAACATCTGTTGTATATATTGGTGTATCTGGTAATGAATCTGATGAATGAGTTTCAACTGCCATAGGATATGAACTACCATCAACTTTACCTGTTAAATTACTAGTTGAATCATCTTGTGATTTATTCTTACTGAATTCCATCCATTTACCTCTAGCTTCATGATCAACTGGACATTTATCAGCTGTTGTATTATTACTTTCTGCTTTTGATGGAACTGGATGAGGTGCAACTGGTGTATTTCCTGACCCACTATTTTGTTTTAACCAAACTTCTCTAGCACTATGATCCACAGGACATTTAGGTTGATCGTCACTCATCTTTAAAAGACTTGATAAATCACTTTTTTTTCAATCAATATCACTAAACAAACTTATGAGTTTTCCAATTACCATTTTAATGAATTCAAGTTTTTTCTATGGCTTACTACTTTTTTTCGGTTCGGACAGAATCAGATCAAAGATCCAATAGATATTTAAGGATTTATAATGATTATTCCTGGCTACAAAATTGATTTATATGCAATATCAAATAGTTCAAGTTATTTCTTAAAGATATTGATATTTAGTATATGATTTTTTTCCATCTTATTATTCCTTTGTGGAGGTCAATTTTTTATGGCATTTTACTACCAAAATATTCATTCAACCCGACATTTAAACACATGACACCATTTGCTTCCATATTTAGACAATTAAATGATTGAGTTCTTGCTTTACAATTTATTATGAGCGAATATTGTAGAACAAAGATTATATAATATTAATATATATCATGTTTTTCTATAAATTTCAAATTTTATTATTATCAGTATCTCAACATTTATGTTCATATTGGAATTATAATTTACGAACTACGCCAAAAATTGCATTTTCAGAACATCCAAGCTAACAAACATATAAAACAAGTTTCTCTCATCACAATCTATTTGTTTATATCATCATATCTCTCCCTTGCGGCCAATAAATACGCCAATTTCTCATTTTTTGCATTCTTACAACATAGAGAGCCGTATTTCTTGAAAATTTTAAAATAGGATCTTTGGCCGAGTGGTTTAAGGCGTTCGACTCAAGATCGAATATCGTAAGATGCAGGAGTTCGAATCTCCTAGGATCCATTATTTTTTTGGATCTAGTCATAGCTGGTTACGAAGCACTGGCTAAAGATGGTTTTATTATGTAAAAGTTAGAACGTTGGCCTTTTTTTTATATGGACTATTTGTTTAATTATTGTTCACCACATTTGAAGAATATACTTGAGCGGCTATTTGTTAACCATACAGTATAGATTATACAGAATACCCTAGACGTCCACAATGACCAGATCTTCACACATTTACATCTTGGGTGCCGGTAGCATGGGTGGGTTGGTGGCCTGTGAACTTTCCAATACAATAAAGAACCCAAACATCACATTGTTATTGAGAAATGCTGCTAAAGTGGACCATTTCAACAAGGTGAATAACTCCACCATCCATATGAATAGATTGTTCAAAGACCCAGTGGAGAAGATTTCTCACAGATTTCATGCTGCTTCATCAAAAGATATAAATGAAGTTATTGATAATTTAATCATTAGTACCAAAACTTATCAAACTCAAGCCGCATTAAAAGATTATTTACCATATTTAAAACCAACATCAAACATTCTTTTGATCCAAAATGGTCTTGGTGTTGTTGATGAATTATATAAAGACGTTTGGCCAAATATTGAAGATAGGCCAAATATTTTCCAAGGTGTTATATCTCATGGGGGATTTATAACTTCAAATACAGGTGATAACTATGAAATTTCTCATGCTGGATTTGGAGATTTGAAAATTGCAAAATTCCCAAGAGATCCATCAAATACACAAGAAGAAGATGTTATAAAGCCAGAATTTTTAAAACAATTGGAGGATTCAAAAGGTTTAGCCACTACAATCATGAGTTACTCTGATTTATTATTAATTCAATTGAAAAAATTCGCAGTTAATGCATGTATGAATCCTATCACTGCAATTATTAATTGTGTTAATGGTGAATTGAAAAGTTATGGCAATGGGTTAAACAACTTGTTTTATGACATCATTAGTGAACTAATTGATGTATTTATGGCAACAAATCCATTATTGGCCAAAAACCCAAAGACTGCTGAAGTATTAGATAAACAAAATTTATTAGAATATGTTGTCTTATGTGGTACTGTTTGGAATGTTCATAATTCCTCTTCAATGAGACAAGATACTTTACATTTAAGAGATACCGAGGTGGATTATATTAATGGATTTGTTGTTAAAGTGGCAGAGGAAAATGGTTTAAAAGCTGATGTTAATAAAACTATTGCAAATATGGTTAAACTAAGATTAGCAGTGAATAGATCAAGAGAAGAAAATCCAATTGATAAATAGAATAAGGATTAGTATGATGAATGGAATGAAAAATATCAATTTAAAGAATATATTCTTGTATTTTTTTTTGTTTTTCAGTAGTTGGTAGGGGGACTATTTGACTTTAATGTTTTGTTAACAATACAAAACCTCATCTTCACTGGCTCAGTTCCATTTTGCTTTTGTGCAAGATAATTCTCCTCAAGAGGAAATCGACATAAGGGACATTCAATTGATTTGAGCCCAGAAGCGAACTTAGCGAAGTATTCAAAACATTCAAAATCTGAATAATGTCCACATGGTAATAATAATAATTTTGAAGAAGGTTCATAATCATGAAGACATAATGGACAGTGTACCTCGTTCGGAATTTCAATTTGATTGAATTCAATTATTTCATTGAAACTATGGAATGGATCCATCACTGAAAAATCAGATGATCCTAATTTGTTTTCAAAAGCTTCTTTCCTTAATAATTCTTGTATGAGTTCATGATCCGAAGTGCGTTCAATCAAGTCTTGGTCCATGGAATGATGAATTATGCTTGAAAGCTCATCTTCGTCGTCATCTTCTAAAATTGAAATAATAAGGTGAGTTATCTTAATAATCACAAAGATGGTAGAAATAACTAAAGAGAGATGGAATGAATAATTGATGACTTTATTCGAAATTGAATTTCCAATTAACTCTCCAAGAACCTCGATTCGTTCAAATGTTAGTTTGGGAAAACTTCCTTTTAAATATGCTGACATTGTTAGATCAAGACAATATGGAAGTAGGGTAGAGTAATGCTAAGAAGCAGGAGAAGAAAGTTTTGGCTCATTATAGATGGGATTTAGTCTCATATAAAAGGATTTATTTGGCGGTTGGTAAATTTTCTGTTTCGGTATTCGATAAAATAACTTATATTGGAGGACTGGAAACCAACGCTATCTCTAGAGGTTGATCAGTGGCTGTCCTTTCTCATCAAATTTTTGACTCTGGATCTCTTTTCTGTCTTTGTTTAAGGATCGATTATTAGTTTAAATAAATATCTTAGAGGATTATGATGAGGATTTACAATTCATGTTCAAATTAACTGCAGAGATATGATAAAATAATTCAATCAACTTGCTATTGAAAATACCTTTCGTGATGAAAGGTTAAATGTGAGTGATGATATACTCCTTAGTGACTGACTTCAGCTCAAACAAGATCAATGTTTAAGATTTTGAATTAAAAAGGTTTTTTAATCATTTGATGATTTTGGAACCATTTTCAGGTGAAATTTTATGAGTGATTATTGACAGGTAAATTAAAGCAGACAATAGTTATATGTGATGTTACTTTACTTTACTTGATTTGCTTTTTGTGGTTTACTTTAGACTATGTGGTCTTTGGGAAGGGAACATGTATATAAAGGATACGAAAATGTCAATCTTATCATGAAACTCTACAACTCTACAATTTATTGCTAGATCTACAAGAAATAAAAAGATTTTAACTTTCAGCTCACATATTTGATTTATTTGATTGACAAGACTAAAAGTACCCCGATATTATATATTATAGGAGGAAAATTATATTTGTCAACAAAAGACGGAGTGCGCTAAAATTTTCAAGTCTTGTATTTGAATCAACATTGAGTCAAGGTTCACAATATGGTGGCTTTCAAGATTTTAATAGTTAATCATTTGATTCATTTGGAGACCCCATCATCTTAAAATAAATAAAAATTTCCCTCCATTCAAACATGGATCATAAATTTTTTGGTTCTTACTTTTTTAGATTTTCATTAAGTATTTTTCTTTATCAAAAAGAACAGAAAAAGAACAGAGTGGATTGACCTATGATAAAATACTTGAAGGATATGGAATTGCGGGAGACTCATATCGTTTCTTCAAAATGGTTACTACTTCATTAATTATTTTTATTGGAAATAATGAAAATTTCACAAAATCATTGAAAGTTGGTTTAAGCGTTAAGGCGTACGAAACTTGAATTGGTCCATCAAGATATTTAAGTGCAAAAAGAGCTCTATTCAATAAATCAATAAATTATCAAACTAAGGATAGAATCATCGGAAACAGGTAGCGAACAAAATTCAAGACCACCAACAATAACATCATTATCAAAACTAGATTAACAATTTAGCAAGTTTCAAGTTCATAAAGTTATATAAGGTGCAAAGGGTAAGCTAATAGTTCAGCAAACTCAGCAAGTTGAACAATATGGAACTTTCTGAATTACCAAACATAACTTAATAGTTCAGTATGAGGAACTTTTATAAAAACTTGATGAGTGTTGTCTAAACCCATGTTGGCGATGAAGAAAGAGCAGAAGAACAAGTTCAAACTTGAAAGCTGAGGAATACTGCCATCTCTTTCACTTCTTGAAAGGGTTGAACAGAAAATATTCACGTGAGAAGTTTTGGATTTCAAACAGTAACTGATGTTATTGAAACCATTCGAAAGAATGGTACTTTGATTCAATATGGGGTAGTTTACTGAGCTGAATTTTATGGATAGCTGATACCACATGGCAATACACAATGGTAAACTCTACACATCTGTTATATATATATATAATTGTAGCGGTATCATGGGAACATTGGATTGTTTAAATTGAGCTTACAAGTTCCAAATCGTTATACCACTTTGGATTCGCGAAAGTGCGCTTTTTAGTGTCCGACACAATTTCCATTTGAGATTTGAAAAACAAGATCTGAATTCAACCACAACACGAGCTCAGTGGCTACATTCCACGAGAAGACGTGTTTGAGAGAAACAGAGGTCCTGCTAGAGAACAGAACCGCTGCTGAGTATGAGCGAACAACACTCGCTGAGAGCATTCAGCGCCCCAGGGAAGGCCCTCATTGTAGGGGGATACTTGGTCTTGGACAGAGCCTACAACTCTTATGTGGTTGCGTTGTCTTCCAGAATGCATGCTGTGATTAAAGGTCAAGAAGCTCAAGATATCACCACAATCAACATCAAGAGTCCCCAGTTCCTTGAAGGTGAATGGTCCTATGAGCTGAAGTTGGATGAAGAATCAAAATTTGCTGCAATTGAGACTCAAGGTCGTAAAAATCCATTTGCTGAATCCACGGTTTCAAACGTTTTAACTTTTGTTAATCCTACGAGCCATTTTAATATTGACATCACGATTTTTTCAGATTCTGGTTACCATTCACAGGAAAACATTACTTGGAAACAATCAGGTTCCAAAAAATATGCTTATCATTCAAAACCAATAACTGAAGTTCCTAAAACTGGGTTAGGTTCTTCAGCTGGTCTTGTTACGGTTTTAACAACAGCATTATATTCATTCTATTATCCAGAAATAGATTTGCAAAACAAAGAACAATTACAATTGATACACAATCTTGCACAAGTAGCTCATTGTCAGGCACAAGGGAAAGTTGGATCAGGATTTGATGTTGCAGCTGCTACATTCGGCTCAATTGTTTACAAGAGATTTGATCCTTATTTAATCAATAATTTACAAAACCCAATGGAAATCTCTAAAGAAGAAGCTCATAATCAATTGCAAAAATTGGTTGTTGATACACAATGGCGTATTAAATCTGATAGAGTTGCCTTACCAAACGGTATTAGATTAATAATGGGTGATATTAAAGGTGGTTCAAATACTCCAAAACTTGTTTCGAAAGTTTTACAATGGAAAGAACAAGATTCTGAAAGTTCAAAACTTTATGCGACATTAGATTTTTCAAATATGAAATATGTTGAATCATTAGATAAGATTAACAAACTGAGTGATACAAATCCTGATGAATATCAAAAATTATTAAATTTTGTCCAAAATCATAATTCTCATCAAGTTTTGGAATATCCTGAAGAAAAGTTACAATTTTTCAAAGAAATTATTAAATCAACAAATAAAATTCGTTCAAGTTTTAGAACAATAACTTCAAAATCAGGTGCAGAAATTGAACCAGAACCACAAACTAAATTATTAGATGCTTGTGCCAAAATAAACGGTGTGATATCAGGTGTTGTCCCAGGTGCAGGTGGTTATGATGCTATTAGTCTTTTAGTCGAAGAAAGATCAGTTGAAACATTAATACAAACAACTAAAAATGATGAAATTTTCCAAAATGTTTCTTGGTTAGATCTTCATGAAGAAGCTGAAGGTTTACAAGAAGAACAATTAGAAAACTATATAGAACTCTTATAGAATGATCTTCAATCATTGCTTCATTCTATTATGGCTAATGAAATACACCCACTTGCATGTATCTTCGTTGTAGAATCTAGAGTTGTACAATTTATAATTGCAAATGTTCAGCTATACACAGCAATGTCCGGGTAAATTCAGCACTTTTGGTGATGTTTTTCTCGGGATGTGCTTTTTTGTAGGGAACTCCACCAAAATCAAAGCACTGTTCACAAGATTTGTCAAAAGCAAAAAAAAAGGTTCAATCTTCTATAACACAGGCTAATTGTCTCAAATTAATACCTCAACTAATATATTAATTTTCTGGTGAGGTCCGTTCTTTCTTTGAAATTGCTGCGGAAAAGGGCTTACTAGAGGAAAGAAAATAGTGTTGAAGTTCAAGGAGATTGTGAACTGTTAATATTGCCACTATAATTTTTTAAAAGCACAGTGAAATTTAGGAATCATAGAGCAAAATAATTATGAATCTACTAAGGTCCCGTGCTGGGCTTATAGCGAGACCTGGCATTTTATCGTCCAAAATTTGCACAAAGTTGTATGATGGTAAACATGTTGGTATTAAACTCAAATCATTTAATAAATCTCTAAGTCATATGAATGGTAATGCTCGTTTGTTTTCTACTTATAAACCATTAGAGTTCCATAATTCAAGATTCAACTTTGAAAAAACAGATAAAGATGATGATAAAGAGAATGATAAGAAGAAGAAAGAAGATAAAAAAGGTGAAAGAGATTATCAAACCATGGGTGAATATTTGAAGTCAAAAGAATTTTATAGAAGCATGTATTTAACCATAGGTTTAACAATACTTCTTTATTTAATACCAGGTGGTGAAAATAGTGGTCAAAATGTTTTGACTTTCCAAGAGTTCAAAACAAAATATTTGGAAAAGGGTTTAGTGGAAAAAATTTATGTTATTAATAAATATTTAGTTGAAGCCGAATTAAGATCAGAAGTAGGCATGAGTGCATTTGGTGGTAAACCAACTGTTGCATTCACCATTGGATCTGTTGATGTTTTTGAAGAACAAATTGATGAAATTCAAGATCGTTTGAAAATTCCATCAACTGAAAGGATTCCAATTGCATATGTTGAAAGAGGTTCAATCCTGAGTATCTTGGTACCATTCTTACCAACTGTTATATTATTAGGTGGTTTATACTATATAACTAGAAGAGTAAGTGGTGGAGGCTCAGGAGGTTCTGGTGGTATGTCTGGTTTATTTAATGTTGGTAAAAGTAAAGCAAAATTATTCAATCAAGAAACTGATATCAAGACAAAATTCAAAGATGTTGCAGGTTGTGATGAAGCCAAGGAAGAGATCATGGAATTTGTTGAATTTTTAAAACATCCAGAAAAATATGAAAAATTAGGTGCAAAAATTCCAAGAGGTGCAATTTTATCAGGTCCTCCAGGTACTGGTAAAACTTTATTGGCTAAGGCCACTGCAGGTGAAGCTGGTGTTCCATTTTTATCAGTTTCAGGTTCAGAATTTGTTGAAATGTTTGTTGGTGTTGGTGCATCTCGTGTTCGTGATTTATTCAAAACTGCAAGAAAAATGGCACCTGCTATTATCTTTGTTGATGAAATTGATGCAATCGGTAAAGAAAGAGGTAAAGGTGGTATGGGTGGTAATGATGAAAGAGAAGCTACATTAAATCAATTATTAGTTGAAATGGATGGGTTTGAAAGTTCTGATCATGTTGTCGTTTTAGCTGGTACAAACAGACCAGATGTTTTAGATTCTGCTTTAATGAGACCTGGTAGATTTGATAGACATGTTTCAATTGATAGACCTGATATTGAAGGTAGAAAAGCCATTTATAGAGTTCATTTAAACAAATTAACTTTAAAAATTAACAATGAAGGTTTTGTTGAAGAGAAAAACGATGCGTTAAGCGGTAGATTAGCTGCCTTAACTCCAGGGTTTTCAGGTGCTGATATTGCTAATGCATGTAATGAAGCTGCCTTAATTGCTGCAAGACATAATGATGAGTTTGTTGAATTAAAACATTTTGAACTAGCTATTGAAAGAGTTATTGCAGGTTTAGAGAAAAAATCAAGAGTTTTGAATAAACATGAAAAAAAAGTTGTTGCTTATCATGAAGCTGGTCATGCTATTTGTGGTTGGTATTTAGAATTTGCTGATCCATTATTGAAAGTTTCAATTATTCCAAGAGGTCAAGGTGCTTTAGGTTATGCACAATATTTACCACCAGATCGTTATCTATTATCTGTTGATCAATTTAAAGATCGTATGACCATGGCATTAGGTGGTCGTGTTAGTGAAGAATTACACTTTAAATCAGTCACATCAGGTGCACATGATGATTTCAAAAAAGTTACAAATATTGCAGAATCAATGGTTAAAAATTTGGGTATGTCTGAAAAAATTGGCTACCTTTCATTTGATACAGATGATCAAGGTGGATTTCAAGTGCAAAAACCATTTAGTGAGAAAACTTCAAGAACTATTGATCAAGAAGTTAAAAAAATTGTTGATGAATGTCATTCTAGATGTAAAAATTTATTAGTTGAAAAATCAGAAGATGTTGAAAAAGTTGCACAATTATTATTAGAGAAGGAAGTCCTAACAAGAGATGATATGATTAGATTATTAGGACCAAGAAAATTCAAAGAAAATGCAGATTTTGAAAAATATTTAGGTTCTGGTGGTAAAAGTGCACCACCTCCACCTCCAGAAGAAACTGGTCCAAGTCCTGCATAAGAAAGTGATGTTATAACTTGTATATAGAGTTAATTATAGTTATTATTATTATACGAAAATATAAAAATATAAAATAAGATTAAATTACAAGAATTGTTGTAGTAATGCAATAAATTATGTATAAATTAATTAGCCTTCCAAGCAATAAGAATAACGAACAATGGGTATATATGAGCAAGCAAAAGCCATCTTAAAACGTTTCCTCTTCCATATTTATATCTGGAGTCATTTCACTTTCATCAGGAACTTGAAATCCTTCTTCAGTAGTATACAAAATTTCTTGAACTTTTAACAAAATTTCTTTTAAACTTGGATGACTTTCCTCTGATGGTTCATCTTTAATAAATTCACTTGTACTTTCAGTTAAAATTTCAATTTCTCTTAATTTATTGAAATAGAAATTTCTTTCAGTTTCAAGTGCTTCCACTGCAGTTCTATATTCCAACAGTTCATTTTCAGATTCTGCTAATTTTGTCTTTGTTGAATTTAATTCATTTTGTAATTCAATATTCATTTGATTATTAGCGTTTGAAAAAGATGATACTCTTGAGCTTGGCTTGGACGTATTACTACCAACTCTTGAAGCAGCTCTTGGTAATGTACCATTGCCGCCATTTAATGAACTATTTGAAGATGCTGAAACACTACGACGTGTTGAAGCGACACCACTTAAAGCGGCTGTTGAAGAAGATCTTGAAGGCCTTGTTGAACTTGGATTTGATCCACCAGCTCCTGCTGGAGGCATATATTTTCTTCTTGAATTGGGATCATATTCAGCTTCATCTTTATTCTCTTTCCAAAATTTTCTAATCCATTGGAAAAATTCTAAATTATCTTGAAACTTACATTTGATTAATCTTTCAACGGGTATAGTTTTGGAGATCTTATGTTTGAGAAAAGTGGATTGAAGCACTTTGAAATTATTCAAGTATTCATAATCTTTCGAGGCATCAAACTTGACTTTACCCATTGGAACATCCAGATAAATAGAATCCATGATTTGACAATAAGCAGCACCTGTTCCTAGTTGTTCCACTTTGGTATAATTCAGATTCAAGGTGGCGTTTAGCCAATTCAACAAGTCGACACGGGATTCACCAGACATGATATAAACAAAATAAGCACTTCTTTGGAATGGTATATAACAGATGGATAGATGTCTTCCCAGGATCCAATTTGCATCACATTTAAGTATATTTCGTAGCGCGTAAGATCAAAACACTTTTGAAAACGTAAACAAAAGCAAAACTCCAGACACCAACCGCGAATTACGCGAATGCGTTTTGTATGCTTTTTTTTGTATACGGATTTGAGAATTTCTACACTATAATCAATTTTAAAAGGAAAGTATTGCATATTTAGTGGGAAGGACTAAGGATATTTAAAGCAGGAAAGAAGAAAATGGGAAGAAAAAAAACATGAAGCATATGTGAAGCAGGAAGTAGGGGCAATTATTGATGGATTGGAGTCATTTGCATTCTCATCTTAGCACTCAACTTGAAAAGCATTTGTGCTCTTTGTTCTTGAGTTTTAGGTGAAGGAGCTGGATGTTTAGCTTCCAACTTAATTGCCCTTTCCTTACTATAACATTTACGAGACTTAGCAGCAGTGATATAGGAACCTTTGACATGATCATCAAAAGCAACATTCTTTACTGGGGTTGATGGTTGTTCCGTTATAGTATTTGGACACTTTTTAACCATGACAGTGGTACAATTTTCATTAAATTGTTCGTTGAATTGATCTTCATTATCATCACTAGTATTATCAGATGAAAAATATAAAGTATCAGAGTCGTTAGTAGTAGCATCAGTAGAAGAATAATCGCTTTCTAATGGATCCAAAGCTGCTTCAGTTGTAGCTCTCTTGAGATCGTTAATATTGAATTCTGGGGTTGACATTATTCGGATTTGATATCTAAAAAATAAGACCTTTTAATTTGTATAATTTGCTTAAAATTAAAAGTGATTAGGAGAAGGAAAGGTGAAATTTGAATAAATAGAAAACATCAGGGGTTTATAAACATTTTAAAAAAATTTGAATATATTCTGTCTGTTTATAAGTTTTGTGCTCAAAAGTACTCAAGTTGGTGTGACCATGTTGAACAAATTTTCTATCTGAAAAGGAATGCTTCTAATGCCCCAAAATGAGTAGGCCCAATTTTCTGCTTCAACATTTGAATTGATCTAAGTAGATGTTACACGTTAGCCCTCCATTCAAAAGTTGAAATTATCAACAGGTCATACATAAGCATATAAATAAATAAGGAACGTACTTCAATCATCATCCTCTTCAACTTCTGAAAATTCTTCATTATCAGTCGCTTTCAAAGATCTTTGGAAAAAAGGCTTGATCATACTATCGTAATAATATGGTTTACTATCGTCATTATTATGATCAGTGACGAATTTGAAGTAACTTTCATATATGTCACCATTCTTTTTCCCAATTTGTGAACCAATCATGAAATCACTCATATTGAAAGCATCCGTCAATCCAATTATATCTGGTCTTAATGTTTCATTAATTTCATCAATTTTGTAGTTTAAATTCTCCAAGAAATCTGGACCTTTAATTATTCCAAAAGAGTAAAATTGTGAAATGTTTGAGGAAGTTATATGTAGGGAATATAATTGTAGTAATTCTGACAAAATTTTCTTTAAACCTTCTGGAGCTCTCAGAACTCTTTGATGGAAAGTTTTAAGTATAACTAAATTTGTATGGATCTTGGCAATGATAAATCTATTTGATGCAACTTTTTCAAAAGCTAATTCAGTGTTCCCATTTGATTCCTTTTTGAATTGTTTAAATTTGACTGTAGAACTTTCAACTAATCTTTTGGAAACAATTTGCCATGCCTCGATTAATTTATCAATATATTCCAAATCTTGAATATGTAAAACAAAATTTTCAGTGTCCTTAAGTTTTAAGTATTGAGTGAAACTACCAACTTTATCACCCTTTTGTACAGCAAGGCAATTTTGAATTAAAGCTCTACCACAACTTAGGGATAAAACATTGTTATCACCTTCCCAAGTACACTGAACAACCCAATCATTATATCCTTGTGCAAATCCATTATATGTTGAATAACCATGACCCCCACAACTTTGTCTTGCTTCATCAATCAACTTTGCAGTTTCCCATGTAGAGAATGCTTTCAAACCTGCAGATAGTGAAAAAAGATCTTTTAAAATTGGAATCACATCTTTAACATCACCACCTTTTGTTAATAACGCCAATGTTTCATCCTGAACTCTCTGTATCTCTAAAGAAGATGAATTGAAAGCATAAACTGTAGCTAAGAATGGGAATAATCTTCTTCTATGATGCGTATAGTCAATAAGTTTTTTTTCTAAACCTTCTGAATCTTTACCAAATTGTCTTCTTAGGGTTGAATATCTGAGAGCTATTGTAATGAATTTCTTACCAACATTATAAGAGTCAACAACCATAGAAACCCTACCCATAACTAGAGCTGAATAACCTAATTGTTGAAATGAAGGTTCTGTAACATTTCCTTCTGCGTCAACTTTAGCATATTTGTTCAACATGTTGAATCTTGGGATTTTAACATTAGTAAATTGGATCCAACCATTATCAATACCATCTCTACCCATCTTCTTTCCTATATCACCAATTGCAATCCCTGGTAACAATTCACCATTCCCATCTCTTAATTGAACAACAAAAGTTTTAACACCATAATCTTTCCCCTTGGAGATTAATCTTGCATAAGCGACACAATGTGTAGCTGAATGAGCGGCACCACCAATCCACCATTTAGTTGCACCCAAATTTGGAGTATGGATAGTAAAAGTTTCATCTGATGGGTCATAAGTAGCTGTTGTTTGTAAACCTGCGACATTAGATCCATGAGTTAATTCAGTCATAGCAAAGCATCCAAAGAAATTAGAAAGTGAACCAGCACCTTTCGAAACCCAATGTTGAAATTGCTCAGGAGATGCTAATGATCTGACAGTTTGTAGGAAAAGACCATAATGAACACCAATTCTTGTATAAGTTCCTGGATCCAAGATACTCAATATTTTCATTCTTGCTCTAATACCATCTTCATCATCATTGTTATAGTAAGCAGCTAATTTGGCAACTCTTTGAAATGAAACTTCCCTTTGAGCTTTCAAATCCAGATGATGTGTCTTAATCTTGAAAAGAGGATCTCTTTCAAACTGTAACATGATTGATTCATTAGACAACGTTTTATCCTTCCCATTATCCAAAAAATAGGTCAAATCCCTGACATTGAACGAGGCGCTTGCTCTTTCCTTCGCCATTGAGGCGATCAACTGATCAGACTCGCTCATTGTATACCTCTAATACTATCAATATCAACGATTCTACCAATGATCGTTGATTCTTCTTTCAGCTATAGATTTTTCCATTGAATCAACATTGTCCAAATTCATTGTTTTTATACAGAAATCAATTTTTTTCCGTGTGGAGATCATGTGTTTTTGAGACCGAGGAGAATGGCGCAAAGGCTACAGTATCCGTTTAAACACAAGATTTAGTATTAAAGATTAGTTTATATTGAATATTAGTTATTAAGTTATGCGTAAATGCGAATGAATATTGCTGTTGTTGTTGATGCTGAAGTGTTGGTGTCATGAATTCGTTAAAATTTGGCGAGGATTTTTCTGCCCACTGCAAAATATCTGGAGATGATATAACAGATTGAACTGAGTGTTGTGACAATTGCAGTGTAAATGATGAAGTAATTGTAGTTTTGAATGGTTTTATCACCAATGATGGCCCCTCCAATTGGAACACCAACTAATGTACCAAATGCAACAGTGAAATACATGGTACTATATCTTTTACCAAAATCTTCGGTTTTGCAAATTTGTCCACAACAAACTGGTAATAATGAAAAAATTGAACCAGAAAAGAACCCATAAAGGGCAGCATAAGCATATAATACACCAACATTATAACCAAAAGGCATCCAAAGAACCAACCCACAAGCACCGGAAAGGAAAACAGATGTGATGATAACGTTATATCTCCCTAATTTATCAGCCAAAAACCCAGTAATTAAACGTCCTGGAATGGTACCAGCATTGACAATTGTGACTAATGTATAAGAAGTATTACTAGAGAATCCTCTTTGTAATGAATATGATGCAAAATAAGTTATTAAACTAACAGCTGAAACTTCAGCAAATAAAGCACCAAGTGTACAAAATAAAAATTTCAAGTCTTTTAAAGATTTAGCATCAAATGAAGATAAATAAGCCATTGATCTTTGTTTAAATGTTTCATTTGCATATTTTTCACTATTGTTAAATCTTTCTCTAGCTAAAATAATTGAAATAACAAGACAAACAAAACAAATCAATGCAAAGATTCTCATCCCCCATTCAAATCCTAAAGCTGGAAATAAAACTTTTAATAAATTTGGGAAAACAACACCACCTAAACTACCACCTAATGTTGAAACTGATGAGAACATTGCTCTTTTTTGTAAAAAATAGTGTGAAACAACTGCAATTAAAGGTGATAATAACAATCCATTACCCAATCCAGTAAGTAAACTAAATGATAAAATGAATTGAATAACTGTTCTTGAAGATGCAGTAGCGACAAGACCTGAACAAACGCAAATGGTTCCAGCTATTAATGGAACTCTTGCACCATTTCTATCAAAATAAGTACCTGAAAAGATACATGTAGTATAAGTGATGAATGAAAAAATTGAAAAAATCCAACCAACAACAGATGATTCTACTGTGGATAATTGATGTTCATTAACATATGATTCAATCACACCAAGGATATTAAACAATCCAAAAACTGGAATCAATCCCATGAAAGAACCGAAAACAACTAAATAAGCTCTTAAGCCACCTTCTGGAAAGTCATCAACATTATCCAAAAACATTTCATTTTTTGGATCCTCTTTATCTTTAGAATCATGTTCTTCATCATTCCCTATAGTTATAATGGATTCTGAATCTGAGTTATCATCATATTCATGATCATTTTCATCAAAATCATCTACTTTTTTGGTTTTAATGATTGGCTGTTGTGATTGTGGTTGTTGTGCTTCTAAATCAATGAAATCATCAATATGTGTAATGTTATTATCCACCACAGTGGCTGAAGAATCAAATGTACTAAGTTCTGGACGTTGAGCAGCTTCTAAACGATCCATTTT
>JAKTWW010000216.1:104074-119253 GCA_030582255.1 Hansenula subpelliculosa
TAGTACTAGACCTGGGAATGTACACTTTATATACAAATTAAATAAACATTGCCCCTCATACACGGAATTTTCTAGCTAAGTACCGTTTCTTGTCTAATTTGAAAACTTTTCCAAGGAGATTTCCATATAAAAGAAAAAGAAAACTGATCCACCTAGATCGTAGATTTTCCTTGGATATCCGCCAGTTCTAGAAGTTATAACGTCTCTTTTAATATAGCCTTGCCGCATAGATCCTTCTCTAAGCGTACTCTTTCAGCGTAACACATTGCAAAACTGACTCCAAAGGGTCATCGCAGCGCTGTTTATTTGTGCAAATTTCGAATTGAAAACAAAGCTGCAGAAGGAAAATTTCTTTTTTTTCTGGAAAATTTTTTTTCTGCGGCTACGACCGGAAATCCGCGAAACGTATAAACTTTGACACAATTTGACACAAAATAGACACATAACCAGACGAAAAAGATGTGAATATCAAGGATATGGTGGGCATGGATCCATTGATATATTTGTAAATAGAGTAATCATGTCCATTTGATATACATACTCCCAAAGACGGTTCAAATTGACCCTTTTTTTGGGCCCTTAAAACATTTCCTCAGTTTTAAATCCAACGGGAAACAACTGGTCCCATAGAGGAACATTCACCGGTTGAAGAAACTTATGAAGTTATGAATGGCGAATCTAAAATGTAACACAAATATAGCCGCATTATGGGGATTTTTCTTAAAAAGGTATACAACTAGATGCACTTTTACTTAAAAATAGTAAAAGTGTCAATAAAAAGTCTCATAAAAGAAACCCCAAGTACGCCATCTTCAATAGATTTTCTTTACAAACTACAAGTTGAGAATCCCAACTTCAGATAGACATAAAGCTTTTGTATAATGGCTTCTCATACCCATAAAGAATTAAACAATGGATATTGGAGAGTAACTCTATATAGCAGGGTTTCTAAATAAAGTGTGTTATTGGAACGTACGCTATTTTTCATGTTCACTATATTCAGAACATTTGATGCATCTTTGTGATGTGAAGCTAACTCAATATTTAGCTAATAAAGCCTTCTTTTCAGCTTTTCTTGCAGCCCTTTTGGCTTTCCATTCTTTAAATCTTCCACGAATACCTTCAGTCTTTCTAATACCAAATTCAATCGCCCACAAAATAGAGGAACTGACAAGATATATCATAACGAGAGATCCAAGAGCAACTGAAATGGTTCCGATAATTAACATTTTTGAAAAAATATATGAACAGCTTGATTATTTCTTTAAAGTTTCTTTGATAACGAAATTAATGTATAAAGCAAAGATAGAAAGAATGATTAATGGAAAGTTGCATGTTTTGCATCTTTAAGTATCAATGTATGCTGCCCATTGAGATAGTATTCGAAACAGAAAAGAGCACTTTAGGAAATTTAAAACATGGTTCACTTTCAGTGGCTCATTTCTGTTCAAAATGATATGAAGATTTTGTACTTGAGCACCTGCCAAAAAAGTTCATGAAAGAAGTCCAGGTTCCCCAGTTTACATTCTCAAACTTGTTCTTCTTTAATCTCTTCATCTTCCCAAAACATTCAAATTGAGCCCAATTTATATGGCTTTTTTTGCTAGTTGATGTATCAGTACAAACTTTTAAAATCAATTAATCTTGAATTGAAATCCAAACTACTCAGCCGTTAATTTGATTCTAGTATAGTGAAGCATGTTACTACAATTGAAAATTCAGGTATAATGAAACGTTTTTTTCTCAAACATGAACCCCTGTATATATAAAAAAAAAAAGAGTTACAACAGGAATTCAGACGAAAAGAACAAAAAATGGGGCCATCCAGCTCACTAATAATAATCAATAAATAGGGTACTTTCTTGCATAATAAATTTCCAAGTAATAAAAAAACGCACTATGGGAAAGATACCAAAATCAAACTAACAATAAAATCTAAAACAGTGAAAGGGAAATAAGATAAATAAAAAATTAAGCCAATTTGAAGACTCAATGAAAATTGATGATTTGAGTAAGATGATTAATCACTTTTATTATCATTATCATTGTCTTTAGAGTATAAAATTGATTTCTTCCCCACTAATGGCAACTTCAAAGGAAAAAATCTGATTCATCAACAATGTTTTTATCTTCATCCGGATCATTATCACCAAACTCTTCAACTTTAGAAGATTTACCTGTAAATAAAATTTCCTTTTTTGGTTTATTATGAAAGTACAAATCTTCAAATTCATATTCTAATTCATAAGGTGGTGGGTTATCATAGAAATCATCATCTTTATTTTTTGAGACACCATTGTTTGTAATTTTATTTGGTGTATAAGGTCTTCCAAAGAAGGATCTGCTATGCATTAAATGATATGTTGCCAATTCTGATAATTTTTTTTTAACATTATCTACAGGAATACCCATCTCTAAAAGAATTGCACCCATTCCAGCAACTGAAGGTGAAGCCATTGATGTTCCAGAAATTGTATATGGTTTGTCAAATGAATTAATACTCAAGCTTGACACCTTCACACCACTAGAAAAAATATCAACACATTCACCCCAATTTGAGAAAGGAGCAATGGCATCAGTAACATCATCTAAAGCACCAACTGTGATGGCTTTTGATGAACTAGCAGGTGAAGTGAGACATGCATCTATATTTGAATTACCAGCTGCAACAACAACCAATAAACCAGAATCAACAGCAGCTGAGATAGCTTTATCTAAAATGGCATTTTTATTTGCACCTAATGATAGATTGGCAACAGCTTTAACACCTCTTTTTTTCATATCTTTAACTGCAAATTCCAATCCTGAAATAACTGATGCTAATGAACCTTGACCTAAATTATCAAGTGATTTAACTTCAACTAATGTAACTTCTTTAGCTACACCATATGTTTTAGATCCAACAACTCCAGCAACATGAGTACCATGTCCATTAGTGTCACCTGGTCCTTCAAGTGTAAAATCAGCACCAAATATAGCACGACCTTCAAAATCAGGATGATCTTTCTTAATTCCAGTATCAATGATATAAGCATGGACGTCTTTGCCTTTGAAATTACCATCAAAATAATAATTTGTTGATTCATTGAATGGTAATCTAGTTTTTCTTGAAATTCTAGACAAATGTCTTGGAGCGCAGATTTGTGTTTCATAAGATTTAACCGTTTCACTAATTGATGATTGAATAATGACATCAATTGGATTCTTATAATCCATAATTCCTAGTGAAGTTGTTGTATTTTCATAATTTACACCATTATTAGTATCAATTGAAGAATTGTTCAAACTTAACGGGGTTTCACATCTAGATTCTAATAAATTTTCAATTCTAGTTCCATCATTAGGTCTAGATTCATTTAAAACCAATCTAATCCCACTTCCAGTAATAACTTTATGATTAAGAGTTTCCAAAGCCGATCTAGCTTTTTCATAGTCTTCATCATCAAAAAAATCAATTGAGGCAGCATTTAAATTTGAATCAAATTTATTGGTGTTAACTGAAGTAGTGTTTAAATTTGATAACTTTGTACCTTCAATTTTCTTATTAAATAAACCTTTCTTTACCATCCTAGAGAAACAATATGCTTCCCCAGAAGGTCCATATTTCTCAAGCCTTTCATCATAGGCCATTTTACATGGATCTTTTTTGGCATTTTTTGATGAAGGAGAAACAGTTAATGGAAGATTATAAAAATATGGATCAGGTAATAATGATTCATTTTTGAAACTAGGAGCATTTTTATCGTCAAATGATTTGATATTGATAGTTGGTGATTTGTTAACAACAAAGTCAGGAATCACATCAGCGACATATGGAGACAATTTTAACCTTTCAATAATTTCTTGTGGAAAATCACCTAAAAAACATTCAAAATCCCCAAATGAAAAAACTTTTTTAATTAAAGGTCTAATAGCTTTAGATTTTTTATATTGATCATCTTTATCCAATAATTTTCCTAAAGATGATGGTGATTTCAAATGAACCAAATGATCACCTAAAACAAGGCAACATAAGATTGCTTCAAGTATTGATATCTTTAAAGTGATTATTTTTTTTTTTTTGTAAAGTTTGACTTGGTAATTAATTCTGTTGAAATTTTGGCCCACAGATTTTGTTCACTTTACCGTCTTGTGTTTTCAAAAATGTTTTTTCTCTTTATAATATTTGAGAAATGGTGTAGTTTTAATCTTGATGATTATTTTTAATTAGCAAAATATATAAGCTAATTGCTATGGTTGTTTTTTTTTTCTTGTATATTCAGAAACCTATTGTAGAGCTCTATTATGAATAGTGCGCCATTTTCATATCTTTTATATATCTGTTCCCTTTCCAAAGAACAATTCTTTTGTGTGTAAAGCCACAAAATCGAATTAAATCAAAATGAGAAACCACAAAACCCAACCAGTGCCATGGATTCAATTAAGGTCACTGAAGTGATAGCACAATAGTGAATATCAAGCAACATCATTCATAGACCATCAAGACCACAAGACCATCAAAACGATCAAAACCACATTTCTAAGCTCAACAACAAGTTGCACAGACCCTTTCAGCGCTAAACTTGAGGAATACCATTACATAAAAGCCTCTCCAAACACAACTGTATCATCCTTCTCCCAGTAATACCATCGTCCACCGCAAGCACACACCAGCACTTATCCAGTCCATATTTTCCTTAGACATTAAAGTATTAAAAAGAACCATTTCACAAATTATCAACACTCTTGAATTTTTTGCGGGTAAACAAAAACTGAAAACACGATTTTGCGAAACTGAAATATTTCTGGCGAAAAAGCGACATTGGAAAATTGATAAATTGTATGTATCTTTTTAGAGCTCGTGATTCAACATCAACAAACATCGAATACTCTTCATTTCTCATCTTATCCATCATATAATAGACATATCCTGGTGCTATTTACCCAAATAGTCACAAAATACCACAACGCCAATCACTTGAAACACGCTTCAATAGAGTGAATATACTAGATCAAACTTCAGATCAATCAAACCAGGCAAAGGGCAGAAAGAAACAATATAATCAATATAATCAATATAATCAATATAATCAATATAATCAATATAATCAATATCAATTCATATTTGAAACAAAGGCGACCAAATTCCATCCCAATTCAAAGCACATTTGAATAGTCATATACAACACAGCTCAACTTTTTCCACAAATCATATATAAACCACCCACAAGTGATGTCACATCCTCATCTATTTGAGAAGAATGGATTACGAATATTATGTGTTGCCGAGATTAGAGGTAATTTATCTTTATTAAATCATTTAGCTGATGAATATCAAGCTTCAATTATAATACATACAGGAAGTTTTGGATTTTTCGATAATGATTCAATATCTAAGATTCATGAAAGTTATTTAAGACATATTATTGCATTTTGTCCATTATTAGATGAAGAAATTGTGAATAAAGTTTCAGAATTATCAAAAATTGATTCAAATAATGATAATAATAATAGTAATAGTAATAATCTTAATAATGGTGAAACAATTGAAAAAGATTTGAAAAAAGTTTTAAAAGATGTTAAAATTTCTGAATTAATGGATTTTATAAAAGGTTATAAAAAATTAAAAATTCCAGTTTATACAATTTATGGTATGGTTGAAGATTCAACAGTTATTGATAAATTTAAAATGAAAATTTATTCAATACCGAATCTTTTCATATTAGATGAAATTTCTACATATAGAATAAAATCTCCAATTGATGATACTAAAATTCAATTATGTGGTATTGGAGGTTCATTATCATATCAAAAATTATTTCATCATGGTACATTTGATAATGAATTAAATTTTCAATATGAAAATTATAAAAATTCAATAAATTCAAATTTTTTACCAGTTTCTGGAGATCCTGGTAATATATGGATAACAATGGTTCAATTAGGTCAATTTATTAAGACTTTAGAAGAAGATTATTCATCACAAGATGTTCGTATTATGATTACACATTCATCACCAAGTAGAGATGGATTATTAGGACATTTAGCTGTTGTTACAAAGATGGATTATACTATATCAAATGGATTACATTTTTTATATCCTTCAAGTTTTAATGAATTAACAATTTGTCCAAATTTTGAATTTTATAAATCAAAATTTAGTGAAGCAAGAAATCAATTAAGTTCAATATGGATAAATGTTTCTAAAACTGTTGAACAAATTATATCAACAAATGAACATTTAATAAAATTATTAAATATTTCATTATCAACATTTGATAAAATACCAGTTATAAATATAAATGGTAATAATAAATCAGATGAAATTATACCAATTTCATTATCAAATTTTAAAAGAGATATAAATTCAAATATTATACGTTTACAAAATGATGCATATTATGTTGCATTTCAAAATATTTGGCATTTTAATTTATGTGATGTTTCAATTGGATCGGTTATATTAGATGTTATTGATGGTAATTTCCAATTTCAAGCAAATTCTAAAGGTTTTAATTTTAAATATAGAGAAAATTTAGATAAAAATGGTGATAGAATTGGTATTTCATCACCTTCATTACAAAATGGGAAATCAAGAGGAATTTTAAATAATGGGAATTCAAGAAATGGTGGTGGTGGTGGTGGTCGTGGTAATAATCGTGGAAGAAGGAAATTTTGAAAAAAGGAAAAAATTTCAATATGAAAAGATGAAGAAATGAATTAAATTATAAAGTATAATAAATAATAATCTTATCAAAGTTTTTAAGTAATGATGTAGATATTGTTTTATACGTAATTTGAATAAAATTTTTATAAATTAAACCATCATATTATAAAGTGAAGATGATTCAGTACTAATAAATATAATAAATATGATATAATAAATAATATAATATAAATAATAAATATAATAAATAAGTCTAAAAAGACTGAATAAATAATCAATATATTTACATCTTATTTTTCATAAACAAAGATGTAAACAAATAAGATATAAATCTTAATGTTCCCAAGGATGTTTCAATCCCTATTCCAACATTAGTACTACTTCTTTTTCTTTAAACCAATATAGTGATACACTTACAAACATAATTGCACCATCTTCTTTAAATCTTAAACAAATCCAAAATGACATAAATCCACCAAGTGTTTTACTTATAAAGACATGAGTCTTTGATGGATTTGGTGGTGTGACTGGTGAATGACGGATGTATTTTGCAGGTCCATGATGTGCACTCAATCTTAATAATGATTGTTTCATGATTTATTGTTTGATTGTTTATTGTTTGATTGTGGATAAGATTATGTTTGTTGTTGTTTTAATGTTTTAATGTTAAGGGTTAAATTATTTTTTGGCTTACGTAAGCGACGAATATAATAATCAATATAAAGAATATTATTGAATTATTTGGATTTTGATGATAATATGGCTTAGTTTCACTCAAATAAAGATGTGAGTTAGTTGAAGTTCGAATCTTGTCTCAATAAGGAGATGGGAAATGTAGTTATATGTTCTCTTGATGACATAGTCTCTTCAAGTTTATAAAATCATATATATTTTGAAATATTACTTGTGCATATATTAGTTCCAAAGTGTATATATACTGAATGTTTCTTTGGTGTGTAGGAGAACTCAATCTTTTTGGTTAACAATCCAATCAATCTGTTTTTAAAGAATGTGAAACAGAAGAATAGCCATGGTACAGATAATACAATATTTACAGATCAATTTAATTCAGATATTCAAGAAGATTAAATGTTTTATGTTGAATTCTATTGATCTGATGTATATGCCAGAATTGATATAATTGAGAAAACTATAAAATGATTTTAAAGAATACATTGATATAAAGCATTTCATTCAAATTCATCAAGTCATTAATTACCATATTCACTTCATATTCACTTCATATTCACTTCATAATTGATCTAAACAATAAATAATAATTTGGTTTAATTATTTTCCCATTTCTTAATTTTTTATCAACGGGACTATCATCACTTAATTTATAACCAAATTTCTTATACCAATTAATTGCAAATTCATTCCCACTAAATACAGTTAATTTTGTACCTTTTAAATTTCCCAATTGTATAGAAGATTTTGATAATTTAAAAGCTAATTGATGAAATCCATTAATTAAAATTTTCCCAATTCCTTCACCTTGATGAATTGGATCAATATGAATTTCATAAAGATATAATACACGAATTCCATCATCCAAAGTATCCATTAAACTTATGAATGCAATCAAATTATTCTTTATGGAATCATGATATGATATATATAATAAATCATCTTCTTTCATTTCTTTCTCCTTCTCTAATTCCCAATCATGACCATGTTGAGATGTATAGAATTTATCCAAGTTTATTTTAACCAAATTTAAATATGGTTTAACGTTTGATGGTTCTTTATGAATTTGTATTGTATATTCTGTGGTGGTGGAGATTGAAGATGATGTAGTGATTTTAGAAGGAAATGATTCTTGTATGAATGGTATTAATGATGAAGGATTGTAATTCATATTGAAACTGATCCACTGTTTTAATAAGTTTGAAGATCAAAGATCAAAGATTTAAAGATTGAAATATTTCACGACGCGTTGAAAATACTTTTCGGCCATTGGAAAGTATCGAATCCATGAATCCATGAATCCATGAAACTGAGAATGCCGAACGAGGATCTTTGGTTTGGAGTAATGAGTAGATGGATTATGGATTATGAAGATTGGTTGAAGATGAGTACAATGAGATTAGAGTAGATGCTGAAGATCTGGATCTGAGGCTTGGGAAAGGGTATTTTAGAAGAGAATAAAATTAATAATAATAAAATTAATAATAATAATAATAATAATAATACCTTGTGTAGAGACTAAACAGCTGTAGTTATCTGTGGTTAGCTGTCATCTGAATGGAATGGAATGTACCTGATCAACAAGACATTAAAGAATCTGTGAATCTGAATCAGTGAATCTGAATCAGTGAATCTCATTGGATATCAAAAAGCCAACCAAACAACTAACTACATAATGTTGTGGATTTTTTATAGCCTCCATATTCGTATACAACCATGTCTTGAATATAACTTTTGATTAATAATTGAAAGTTTCATACAATTTCATATTGTGTTGTTAATTCTCTTACTGTTTGATATTCGACATGGCAGTGATTCTATCTGTAATAACCAGAAGTACAAATTTGGTGTAATTTGATTAATTAAAGGATTGGATGAATCCGTTAATATTGAAACCTGAAATGGACATACCAACTCATGATTAAGTTGATTAAGTTAATCCACTTCTCGATGTCATGATACTTCAACTCACTTACACTACTATATTTGATGAACTTGATGAATTTGATGAATTTCATGAATTTCATGGGATCCATTCACCTAGTTGTTGACCATCCCCAGACCAATCATTATTGAGAAACAGAGCTAAGCTTTCATAAGCGCTGTTCTGGACTTACGATACATGGATGATTAGACCCATTGATCATTGATCATTGATCATGGATGATTAGACCTATTGATCATTGTTCATTTGGATTGATCATTGTGTACCTGAATAGCGAATACCACAACTTGTTCCTGAGTCATTGAGGCATTGGATAAGTATTGAATTGTATTGAATTGAATTGAGTTGTTGATGTAGGTACCGTGGGCTGTGTTCTCTGTCTAAATCTCTGTCTGGCCTTCCTTCTAGCTCTCTGCCTGGCTCTCTGCCCAGCTCTGCCTAACTGTCTGCCTAACAGCCAACAGACCCTCCCCAAAGACCCAAAATCACTGAAACAGCGGATGTATTTATTCGCAATGCACAGGAAACTAAACAACATAAACACAAACATCAACATAAACTGGATTTAATTGGATTTAATTGATTTCAAGTGGTTCCAAGTGGTTCTGCACTGTGCCCAAAAGGGCCGGATCCAAGATCTGGCGAGTGATGGGAGTGATGGGAGTGGTGAGAATGATGGGAGTAGAACCAAGAGGATAACAATCATTGGATCTCATCACCATCGATCTCTTGTCGATTAATGTGATTCCATGGATCCTGGGATTCCCTTCATCTTCATCATCATCATCACAAAGAATTCAAACTTGTATCCAAGCTTGTAGATCTAGCCAGAAAATCCATTTGAATTATGGGACCTTGCTCTATATCACTTTCAACATACTTGTCATTACATTGAACAACCTTGAACAACCTTGAACAACATGACATGAATAAACAAGACATGAAAGAAGAAGGAATCAAGTCTAACAAAGTCTAATAATGATTGGATAATTAGAATATATAACTTTTGTTGATACTGTCGGTGTGTTTCAGACCGGTTAATAAAGAACACAAGGTACAAACCCATTTGAAATTGATCAATATTATTATTATTCATATACTGTCAAGATTCAATACCTCAACTCCAACATTCGTTAGACTAACATTCGTTAGACTAACATTACGTTTAATTACACTAACGTCTATAGCCTATCAATTATCAAGGGGAAAAGGTATCAACAGATTTACATTACAACACACTAGATTATGAATATCAGTCTTGTCATGATCATGTAATCTAAAGACACTAAAACAATAAAATCATAGCCAACATCATGTATTAACAATTATATTCTAATCATATTCAATACAATAATATTCAATACAATTAAATATTAAATACAATTAAATTAAATATCAAATATAATCTTAATAATACCACTCATCAAAGACCTTCCTAAAACAGTCGACGTGTACCCAATAAGGAAGCTAAGCGGGTACCTCACATGCAGCTGTTGCAGCTGTAGACAGTTCACACTCAGTTCACACTCAATTACAGTCAGTTGTCCCAAAGCTTAAGCCATTCTGTCGGTGCAGGGCGGCGCATGCCCTTACTGGTACAATTATTAAATTAATAACCAGTAACAAAATTATAAAGTATTATAAAGTATTCAATCAATGTATAAGTCATTACGGTGTTGACCGTTATTATGATTATTATAAAAGATTCTCTTCATCCTTTCCCTTTTTTCCATGATTAATATATTTCTATTGATCAATTATGGTATTCCGCAATAAAGCGAATAACCGAATAAAAATGAATCAACCCATTTCTCATCAAAAGTATATCTCGATATTGAAATCCTATAATCCTATAATATCCTTCATTTCCCAATTTTAAACAACATATAATGAATAAATAAATAAATAAATAAATCTGAATACAAATTTTATTTTGAAAAAACTAATTCAATGTTTCTTTATGCATTGAAACGTGATGTCCAAGTGTCTTGATGCAAAACTTTTTCTTGTCTCTTTTACTAAAAATGAAGTATATTTTGTTAAACAACTTTCAACTTTCAACTTTCAACTTTCAACTTTCAAATTTTCCCTTCTTCAGGCAGTTTCAATAAAATCAACAAAAAAACTTCTTGTTGATGCAGGATGCAGGTGCATGCGTCTCCGGGAGAGAGAGACAGACCGCCAATCACAGGTGCGCATCGCGTCCCTTACCGAATGCCTCCAATGTTTTGTTTTGTTTTTTTCAAAGGAGGTTTTGAAAATATGGAAATTTGGGAAAGTTTAGGTATTGTAATGATTTAAGTAAAGAGAAGAATGGAAGGGAAGATATAGATGTATTATATTATATATATGTGGTAGTTGATAGTATATATACCTCCTCCTCTTGTAAATAGGCTCTTCCTAGTATTTCATTCAGACTTGAATGTCCAGTTGTCCACTTATCAAATTTGGTGTGTGTGTGTCCCTTGTGTCCCTTGTGTCCCAAGATTTAGACATGTCTTTTGGAGTATGTGGACATTTGTCATTCAGCGTATGTTGGACATAAATTTAAATCAAAATCAAAATCAATAATTTCCAAAAACTACACACAGGAACCAAAAATATTTAATATATATCAATTAATATCCATTATTCTCATCATTTAATATATCAATAATTTAATTTTCATTTATTTCATTCATTCATTTATTTATTCATTTATTCATTTATCATAATGTCAATGATGATATCTCCTCGTTCTCAAGAGAATCAATACCATTATCAACAATCAAATAATAATTCAATTCCTCAATCAACAAATTCAAATCAAGTTAATACAATTCCTCAACCAACAACAACAACAACAACTGCAACAGCAGCAACAGCAACAACAAATAATAATAACTCAACTTATCCAATATATTCAAATATTCCACAATTTCCAAATAATTCAACAAATGGTGTTAATAATAACAATAACAGTAATAATAATAATGGTTCAAATAATTTAAATTTTAATAATAATTATACAACAACAAATCCATTACCACCAAGTAATAATAGTTCATTTTCATTACCTTCAGTTCCTCAAGCTATTTATTATGAACATGTACCAGGAAATCAACAACAAATTCATACAGATCCAAATAATGGTATTAATAATGGTATGAATAATCAAAATACTGGTAATGGTAATGGTACTGCCCCAGTTTATTATTATCAACAACAATTTTTACAACCAAATCCAAATTATGAATTTTCTGGATATCCACAATTTGGATTTCAAGAACAACAACAGCAACAGCAACAACAACAAGGTCAAATTCCATCAGTATCAACAATACCACAAGTTCCAATTCAACCTGTTCAACCTGTTCAACCAATTATATCACATTCAATTCCACCACCAACAATTTCTCAACCAACATTACCACAACCAACTTCAACAAATGGATCAATTAATTCTTCAATTAACACCACTACAAATAATGGAACATCATCATCAACTGAAGAAATTCCATTTCCTGGTATATTAGATCCATCAACTTATCATCGTCATTCTACAAATACTACATCATATCATCCACGTTCTGCTACATATCCAATAGATTCAAAACCTGAATTAAAACAACAACAACAACAACAACGTCAATCATTAATTTCTACAACATCAACTGGTTCAATTCCATCCAGTACCACTACCACTACATCATCATCATTATTAGGAATGACACCAGAAACAGCACGTAGAAATCGTTGTACAATATGTCAAAAACAATTCAAGAGACCAAGTTCTTTACAAACTCATTTATATTCTCATACTGGAGAAAAACCATTTGCATGTACATGGGAAAATTGTGGACGATTATTTTCAGTAAGGTCAAATATGATTAGACATCGTAAATTACATGAACGTGATGCAAGTTTAAAAAATGGAATTAAAGAAGATGATGTTGATGTTGAAAATTCAGAGAATAATCAAGGAAATAATCAGGGAAATAATCAAGGAAATGGTGGTGGTGTTGGTGTCAATGGTGTTGGTGTCAATGGTCATGGACATTTTGGACAAAGTTTACCAAATTTATTACATCCAAGTTCAACAAATCATTCTGGTGGAGAATTTCAATTAGGTTATTTTAATAATTGAATCATATCAATCAGGTTATTTTAATAATGAATTATATCAATCAGGTTATTTTAATAATTGAATTATATCAATTAGGTTATTTTAATAATTGAAATAGTTCAATCTCATGAAGGTGGTTAGTGTCAATCATTTAATGAAGAAGAAGAAGAAGAAAAGTGTTAGAGAAGATAGCTTTATGTTTGTGTTATTAGAAGAAGTGAATTTATTATGATTATGATTGTACATTAAATATCCCAGTGTTTAATATCGTTAATATTTGTTGTGGGGGGTTCGGGTTTATAGAAGAGTGGCTTGTTTATTATTGTCGTTAAATGTGTTTATTTGTGTCGTTAGTGTCGTTAATGTCGTTAGTGGTGGTTTGGTTTTCAATTCATTATCAAAATTTGATTTATTTGTATTAATATTTAGATTAATTTATCAATCAATTTAATAAAAATATTGTAGTAATTGTTGTTGTACCTCAAATCACCAATTGATAATTTTATAACAAGATCTTCAGGCACTAATTGTTGTATTTTTTTCATTAAATCCGCATGGAAAATTAATTTGATAATGTGATGAAAATCAGGTACAAATAATAATAAATAATGAACAACAATTGATAATTAAGAATTGATAATTGACAACGCTATTCAATGGGAAATAGAGAAGCGAAGAGATGATCAGAAAAGATTATGGAGAAGACCTACATGGAGTATAATGAAGTGTATAATAATAATAATGATAATGATTCACTTGATCATGATTGATGATGATGGCTTAATCGTTCAGACATACAATTCAAGTAAGGTACAAAATCAAAGCGAAAGCGAAAGCCAAACACAAGCCAACAAGATGGAGGAAATCACTAAGATGAATGGGAAAGCGACATAGCCTCAAGACACCAAATACCAATACCAAATACCAACAAACATCAATACCAACAAACCACAACACAAAATTGTGAATTATTCATCCAATTTATTCAATTTATTCTCCACAGCCTTCAAAAAACCCAACTCAGCTTCAATTTCACGTGATTGCGAATAAAAAAACCAGGACAAAAAAACACAAAACCCAAGTGAATTATCCAGTTCAAGACAGTTTTATGCATGTATGTATATATTATGCATGTCGATCATGGACAATCACAACACATCATTTTCTATTGAGCAAAAGTGCAGAGTCATGCATGTGCATCATGCGTTGTAATCCAATGTGCATGCTATTAATTTTGAGTGGGATTACATAAGCGGGGCGGAAACTAATTATTATTTTTTTTTTTTGCGTTGCTAAATCAAGAAGTTGTTGGCTGTTTTAGGAAATGTATTTGTTGTATTTGAATAAATTAATGAAGGAATAAATGAATGAATGAATTAATATATGTTGTTAGAGTTGAATCTACCAATGGATCAGTATTATCAGGTGAATGAAGAATCATGGTCCCATCGCTAATGGCTGATCTACCAATTATACTCGTCTATATCTAAACATCCAAACGTTTGTGTATCTTGTGTATCCTGTGTATCAATATTGTATATTGATCAAGATTCATGATCGGAAATTTGTGGAACATCAATTAATAACTATAATTATAATTATAATTATAATTAATTGAAAAGCATCAACAATAAGTTAATAATGCTTCAACTTTAAGTGTAGAAGCTGATTGTTGAAAGAGATTATCAATTTGACATTAAAGTATTGATGATCTTTAGACAGGAGACACAGATTGTGCAAGACAGCTATCAAGTTTAATTTCAAAGTGACCTCAAATCAGAAACTACAATCAT
>JAKTWW010000217.1:0-117226 GCA_030582255.1 Hansenula subpelliculosa
ATCTCTCAAGATTTTTCTGTGACGTTTAGCACCACCTTTACCAAGACCTTTACCACCTTTTCCTCTACCGGACATTTTGTATTATAATTATAGTTATATATGATATAATGAGAAATAAAAAGATCAATTGATGTTGGGATATCAAGTGGATATCATGGTCTTTATATAATGCTCTGAATCGTCCCTCGTTATCGCCAATTGCTAAGACACGTTAAATTTGCATTCTCAAAATTCAAGCGTATTGTTTGTTTTGATTTCAATTTCCAATATACTCCAATTTCGTGTCATTCTGAGCTTTACACACGCGTAGCGTGTAAATATTCGCACTAACAAACTCCCGGTGTTTTTTTTTGATAAGAGCTTTTTTGTGGGATTCAATTTTATTCTCAGCCAATGAAACACACAACAGGTGTAAATCTGGGAACAGTCGCCATAGTAAAAATGGGAATGGCTGGTGATTAAAATACGTTCCGTGATTTACACTTGCGCCTTGTGTAAAAACAGGCACTAACATCCGCTGTTTGTTTACGTTCTGGAATTTACGCTTTTATACCACGCTTTATAGTGTAAATGTCAGTACACAATACCAATTTTAACGCCCTTTTATTTATTTTACTTCAAAACAATAACAAACAATTGAAATCAATTCTACGTGATTTATACAGATTCTGATATCCATCGCGTATTCTCAAATCTTGTATATAAACCATTCGATTCTCCATTCTATCATCTCATTCTATCTCTTCTTTCTCTTTATCAGTATCAATCCACAATGGCTAGAACTAAACAAACAGCAAGAAAATCCACTGGTGGTAAAGCACCAAGAAAACAATTAGCTTCAAAAGCTGCTAGAAAATCAGCTCCATCAACTGGTGGTGTTAAAAAACCTCATAGATATAAACCAGGTACTGTTGCCTTAAGAGAAATTAGAAGATTTCAAAAATCTACTGAATTATTAATTAGAAAATTACCATTCCAAAGATTAGTTCGTGAAATTGCTCAAGATTTTAAAACTGATTTAAGATTTCAATCTTCTGCTATTGGTGCCTTACAAGAATCTGTTGAAGCTTATTTAGTTTCATTATTTGAAGATACTAATTTAGCTGCTATTCACGCTAAACGTGTTACTATCCAAAAGAAAGATATTCAATTAGCTAGAAGATTAAGAGGTGAAAGATCATAGATCTAGATGGTTATTATTTTAGTTAACGGTTAATGGTTATTTTATTGTATATTAGATGGGAATTATCATGATTTAAATATGGAACACAACTTGTAGACTAAAAATTGTAATAACAATATCTTGTTTTAATTGAAATATTTATTATATTTATAATATGTATTATTCCTGTCATTACATAAGCATTGATATATTTTTCTGACACGGCTCAAATGACATGAAATTCAAATGTATGTTATGTTTGCTAGAATTTCAACCAATTTAACCAATTCAATTCAACATAATAACCATTTTATAATCCCTACAATTCAATTTTTCAAAATGGTTGAAATTACAGAAATTAAAGATGAAGTTAAAGACATTCAAAATAAACAAATAGATAAAAACGCACCTTTACTTACACAATTTTATCAATCTTCTAAAACTCCATATCCATCATGGGCATTCACTTCATTATTATTACCAACTCCATTATTCTCCAAACAGAAAATTCTTAATTCATCAAATGGTGGTGGATTCATGTCTAAAACTAAAACTATAGGTCCATCTCCTTTAAATTCCCTTTTTTTCGGATCGGCAATGGCTCTTGGTGGTTGGATCATAAATGATGGTGATGTAGAAAGTGGTGCTGGTTTTATAACTGCATGGAGTTCTTTATATTTATTAGTTAATGGAACTAATTCAATTAAGGGTTTAGCATATGGTAAAATTTGGCCATTATTATTGTCAGGAGTTGCAGGTGGGAATTTATATGTTCATGGTAAAAGATTTTTCTTTGGTAGTTCTTCAGTATAATAATTTAAATTATAATTCATCAAATATTGTATAATCTATATTTTAATCAATTACTACATCAGGTTAAATCCATAAGGTTTTATAATTTAATAAAAATACATATATTCATTATAATTTATTATCACCACCTTATAGGTAACCAACCTTCCTTTGTAGCCAACTCCACAATTTCATCTTCTCCATACATTTCAATAAATTGTTGATCTAAAGGTCTCGCTTTTGGTGCAGCAAATCTTCTATATTCATCCAAAATCATTGTTAAACTCCATCCTTGTAATCTTCTAATACAACCAACAAGACATCCTGTTCTATGTTTCCCACGATTACAATGTATAAGTAATGGATGATTTTCAGGATTTATTGCAATTTTCAATGCTTGTGTTATAACATCATGTGGAACATTCACAAATGGTTCTTTATTACCACTCATACCAACTTGATGGAAAATTATCCCTTGAGATTTTAAAAAATCAAGATTTTCAATAGGATATTCATCAGGAACAAGAACTAATATAGATTTTAATTTTAATTTAGATAAAAATGGGAAATTTTCCACACGAGGGAATGATGATCTATATATTTGTCCAACAACTGGTGAGAAATTTTCTGGTGGTGCAAATTCTTGAAGAAGTTTTTCTCCAGTTATTGTAGTATTTTGTAATGTTGTAGTAACACCACGACCATGACCTTCATCATTTATAAAATCTTGTAATTTATCAATATTTGTTAATTTCTTAGAAAGTTCTGTTGTCAATGCATTAATCTTTTCATTTAATGGACCTTCTTCCTCTTGGTCTTGATTTTTTCCATCTATATCCATTTGAAAAGGTGTCTCTTCATCATTATTTAATCGTGGAGGGAATTGTGTCTCATATTCATCATCACTATATTGAAGTTTATCACCTTTGGGACTTTGATCTTCAAGATCCATTTGATAATCTGTATTCATAATTACTCTTGAAACCTCTTGAAACCTCTTTGAACCTTTTGAAACCTTTTAAAACCTGTTTTTTTGCTCTTCAATTGACTATTACTTTGGGATCACCACCAAACTATATTTGATACTTTGATAGATATAGTTAGTTTAAATATATTTCCTATTCAATTATTTTAACGCAAAGAAAAAAAAGATAAACACTGATCAAAACATAACTGAATTAACTTTATTAATAAAACTTGATTTAAATAAACAGAAATTAAAGCTTGAGAGTAAAATTTAAGGGATTTTCTGACTGTTGGGGATATAAGTAATGGGGAAAGGGGGAGAGAAGCACTAGCACTGATTGAATAGGATGAGCCCTTGAACAGCTGATACACCCTTCGGTTGATATCAAAAAACTAATAAACTTATACTTCAATTATTTATATTGTAGAGAATTGTAAGCTTTAATCTCAACAAATCAATTGAAAATCTCATAAATTATTTTTTGAATTCCGGGGCAAATGAATGAATTTCACCTCGGAAATATAACCTCTAAATAAAGACAACTTTTGAATTATTTCATCATTTATTAACTATTTATATAATCGTGTTCAAAACCCAATGAACGTACCTAAGTCAAACCCATTCGTATAAATATCATTATTCGTTAGTAATGAGTCCATAACTTCATCACTTCCATCAAAATTCAAAACATCAAACTTTAAATTATCTTGAATTTCAACTAATTTTAAATCATTTTTAATACCTTCCAATACTTCAAGAATTCTTGTTGTTGTACTATCTAACCTCGAATTATTCATGAAATATGTAACATTTGATATAGATGTCATGATTTTCTTTTTATCAATTGTGGATCCATCAATTTCTAATTCTAACATATCATTTGAACTATTTGATAAATAAATAAAGAATAAAGCCATCACTAAAGTTGAACTATATCCATAAATACAATCAGTTGCCAAAGCACCAACATTTAATCCATTTTCCACTGCTAATTTTAATAAATTCGAACATGTCATTGATGCGTTAATACCCGTTTTCATTATATTTAATAATGTTTCATCTGTACGAACTTTATAATTTGTTGTTGCAATGAAAACCATGAAGGGTAAAGTTAATGTAACCATATAATAATTAAATACTAAATTTAGCTTGTAATCATAAATAGTTCTGATTTGGTCGATTTGTGTGATCTGCAAATCTTTATATAATTGAGTTAATTGATTCTTCATCAATAATGTTCTTTCTATATTAATTAATGATATTGGTTGTTGAGCATGTGAAGTTTTACGTTCTTTTAAGATTTTGTTTAAAAATCTTGATAATTTAATATCCTTGAGATAATAACTTTTAAATGCAGGTTCTAATGGTAATTCTTCTAAATTGGGGTAATCAATATCAATCTCATCTTCATTTATATTACTTGGTCTTCCAAATGTTGAACATAATGTCAATTCTATTTTGTATAATGTCCACAATACTTGACTTGTTAAATTAGAATGTTCTGTCTTTTTCGACATGATTTTTTTATGTATTCCAAGAGAAATTGCTTGTCTTATTGCTAAACCAATTAAATTCCATGCAGAATCTCTATTCTTATTTGAATGTAAATATCTTGCAAATAAATATAGAAATTGAATTGAATTTATTGTAGAAGCTAATGCAACATCCGATAGAATTATTTGTAGTACTTCAATAACTTTGGATGTATCTAGTGTACTTTGATAATCTGAATTTTTGGATGAAATTAACCATACAAGATATATACAACCAATAAATGAATTTGATAATGGTTCTTGTTCATTATCAGTGGATTCCTCTTTATCCTCCAACACTTTCCAAAATTTTTCATACTTGGATCTAAAACTTTGTTCATTAAATATGAAATAAAAAGGATGGAAAAATTTAAAGAAAAATTCAACATAAAAATCAGATTCGTCTCTTGATATGAATTTAATGATGGGAAAATTTGGTTCTTTAAGAATCAGTTCACTTATAGCTGTTTTAGATCTATTCTCCACTCTATTTTGAAACAATTTTAATTCATAATCAAATGATAAATTTGATCTATACGATCTTTTCAATAATAAATCACACAAGACACTAAATAAAACTGGTGTACCAGATGATCCAACATAATGGGACCCACCTTTTGAGTCAATTATCAATGTATCTGAAGTTGGTAGGTTTTTAGAGCAATTGGTACCATTACCTGTGATAGAGTTTCTTGGTAAATTATTATTCAACTTGGATAATGTATCATCATTATTATTAACACCATTCGATAAGGAACTTGAAGAATCAGCACCAACTTCAAATCTTGGAGAAAATGGTTTCAAAATCTTTGATTCCACTTCAAATTTCTTTAGTTCATCATCTGGGACCTTCGAAGGCATCTTCAACCCAATTGTATCCCCCAACTTCATTAATTCATTAATATCATTTGTATCAACATCAGGATATAACCCTTGAACCAATGTTAACAACGTTTGATAATGCATACCCAAATTTTCGACAGAGGAATAGACACGACGACGTCTAGGTATTGTAGTCACACATTCCAAATCATGCTTTTGGCAATTAACACAAGGTGTAACACGATCATATTTCAAATTGTGTTCATCAACATCAGTTCGATTACACTTGATCTTTTTAGTCTTACAACGGTCACAGCTAAAAGCTGCGCGTCGTCTGTTCTCTGGCTGGACAAGTCTGCTCTTCTTTCTCTTTGTACCTATTTCACTGTTCACCATAGCCAGCAGCTTACCGTTCTTTATAGCTTCTTTATGGTTCAATGCTTTCGTTGTTTATCAGTTTTATTTCAATTCTCGGAAATTTGCAATCTGAATCCGATTTTGAAATTTTGATCAAGAACGATAAACTACAAAAAACTATCACAAAAATTAATTACAAATTATTCAACATTACTACCAAACTAACAACTGAGCAGCGGAAGAAAAATGGCCTCTGTCCAGTCGTCAGTCATCAACCTTACCAAGACGATCATTGGAGCAGGTCTCCTTGCCATCCCATTTGCTTTCAAGGCCAACGGAATTCTTTTGGGTATATCATTGATCTTAATCGCAGCTTTAGCTTCAGCTTATGGATTATACATTGTGGCTAAAGTTAGTACAAAAGTTCCTGGTGACACTTCTTATTTTGCCCTATGTGCAATAACGTATCCGAAATTGACATTGTTGTTTGATTTCTCAATTGCTATTCAATGTTTTGGTGTTGCTATAAGTTATTTAGTGTTGATTGGAAGTTTAGTGCCTTCATTGATTAATGATGTTATTTCAAGAAACCAAGCAATTTTATTTTCATTGATTATAATCATTCCATTAGTTAGCTTCAGAAAATTGGATTCATTGAAAATTGGCTCTTTGATTGGGTTAATTGCAATTGCATATTTAACTGTTTTAGTCATTTCACATTCCATATTTGATGATTGGTCTAAAACACAAGGGAATGTCAATATTGTAAAACCAGGTTCCATTTCAGATATCTTGTCAACCTTTTCAATAATTATCTTTGCATTCACAGCTGCTCAAAATATATGTACAATCATCAATGAAATCGGTAATAAAAGACAATTAAACTTGGTCATTGGTACCGCTAATTTAATTGCGAGTTTATTATTCATCACTGTGGGTCTTGCAGGATATTTACAATTTGGTGATAACGTTGGAGGAAATGTGATTTTGGAATATAAACATAAATTAATAAGTTCCAAAATTGGTAAATTTGCTCTGGTACTGATGGTAACATTATCATATCCATTAATGTTTCATCCATGTAGATTATCCATAAATAATATGGTTCATTGGATTGAATTGGAAATTTCTCATGCTACCTTATTACCTGCTTCAACTACTCCAACTTCAGCTACTGAATCTACTAGCTTATTAAATACTCAAGGTCAAAATGGTACTGAAGCTGCTAATCAGGTCACAGCAACACAAATTGTTCCATTTTCAACAAATAGATTCGTTGCAATCACTGTTTTCTTATTATTGAGCTCTTATGGGTTGGCATTATCAATAACTTCATTTGAATTGGTCTTAAGCTTGGTTGGTGCTACTGGATCTACTTTAATTTGTTTCATCCTACCTGGGTTATTCGGCTTTAAATTATTTGATGAAGGTTCTTGGAATAAATCATTGAGTTTGGGATTGACTTATTTTGGATTGATCATTATGGTTACCTCTGTCTTTGCAACTTTATATTATTAAGAGTCTACAATATCAGTGATAAGTTATAATAGAAATGAAGGTGTATATTTTAAAGCGTTCATAATTAAATGTTTGATAATAGAATGTATGAATGTATGATATACCATGCAATGTGAAGTTTTGTAAAAATCCATGTATAAAAGAGTAGGACTTATGTATGTTCCTTTTTTATATGTTCTTGTGTTGTTTCATTTTGTTTTTTCTTTTTTACTTTTATCTGTGCGTGTACGTTGGCACTCTATCTATTCATCATCTTCATCATCACTTCTAACATCTTCTGCACCGCTACCTGTCAACACTTTAATAGCAACTTTTGCAATAAAGTACATCCAGATCATTGTAATAACTTGTAAACCAAATAATAAAGATAAGAAAACATCAACAATTTTATCAGTAAAACATCTTTTCTGTAAAATTCCTTCAATACATCTTTCCGATGCCATTAAATCACGAGCTTTTGTTGCAGCATGATAAAAAAGATAATTATAAACACCATGTCTTAATGTAATCCAAGAAACCAAAAAAACACCAAATGCATAATCACAAACATTATGATATCCACAATATTTTAATAATTTTGCAGAAGATAACATTATATCAACAACATCCATTATAACCAAGATAACATTACCAATTCTTGTAAAATAATAATAATATGATCCTACAACTAATGCAACGGTTATGATATGATGTGAAAACATTTGAATATGATCTTTTCTTTTAGCTTCAATATTTAAAATGAAAATTTGTTGACCCCAACTTGCAATTTGCATCAAATAATAAAGTTTAAATAAATGTGTCATTTGATCATGAGGCCATCCAACATAAAGATTATCAAAATTGAAAAAAAATGGTGAATTGTAATAAAGATATAATCCTGTTGTGAATGAAGTTGTATATAATATAACACACCAACCTTGTTCCATAAAACGTTGTTTTGCCTTTGTTGAATATATTTTATTTTGCTTTGCTAATGGTTTCAATATATAATGCATTGAAAAAGCTCTAATGAATGTAAATGCAAATATACCTGTTATTACAACATAAATATCATCCTTGCCAATATCGTATCTATTTGAATCTGGATATTTATTCTGTAAATGTAAAAATTTTGTTGTATATGGTTGAAAAATTTCAAATTGGTTTAATAGAAAAATTGAAACCATAACAAATAATGATAATTCAATTTGATATTTATCAATTTTATTAGTTTTATAATTTGAAATCGATTTTCTTCTGTTGGAATGATCTGTTGATTTCGGTAGATCTGTTTTTTCATCATATTGAATTTTTTCATCTTCTGATGATGATACACTTGATGAATCTGATAATCTAACTTGAGAAACAACAGTTTCATTGATCTTTGATGAAGAATTCGTTGCACTTTGAAGCATTTTTTTTTTTGTATTCTTTATTATTATGATATGAGGTATGAAATTCTTCAATGAAACTGGATATAATTGATAATAAATAAAGCCTATAATGAAACCCTAATCTCTTTTTTTAACCAAATAAAAAACCGATGAAACAAAACACCAACCAAGTAAGATCCTAGAAAAACAGTATTAAATCTATTTCCTTGGTAATAATTGTAAACAAAATGAATGTGGAAAAACTATAACCCAAGAAACCTTGATATATCTTCGGAGACCCAACAAAGCACTTAATCAAACACACACGAAAAATATTTCAAAATGTAACCTTTTTCCAATGTGAATCAATTTTTTATATTCAACTGTCTAAACGAGCGAAAAGAAGCCTTGTCCCGATAACCAAAAAGAATAGTCAAGTGTGAAGTCTAGTACAGAATATAATGGTAAAACCGTGTGATTTTTATCTCTTTCCACAGCTGATGATTTTTTTTAAGCTGACAGCGTATCCTTCTTTTTTTTCTTGAAGCCCAAAAAAAATCGACGGGCCTTGAAAAAGAAAAAAAAAACTGAAACGGGCAATTCGCGATTTCGAGCTGATCTCCGATTGTACTCGAAACAGTTTGAAACAGTTGCCCATATTAAGCTGTTAATGGAGCTCGATAACGATGGAGAATATGTGGAATGGTTCAGCTGGGATAGTTGATGGTTTGAGTTTTGATTTCCACTTGATTTTGATGATATTGATCCTTGGACCCTTTTCCCAATTGTCCTCCACCAAATCACTCATCATCTGTTCAATAATACCGTTTCAAATGGCTTCTTACATGCACTTTCATCATAAGTCTCCCAAACTTCGTATAGTGTAATCATCTCTTGAACAGCCTCAATTACTTCACCTAAATCGATATTAGAAACCCCAAGAAATTGGATATAAGCTTTCAATGAAACACATTTTAAAGAATCTTCATTCATTGGTGGGGTTTTGGAATTCTTTAAAGCTTCTTTTTGCAAATGTTTCAAATGATTATGCTTTAGCACCAATGTAAGATATATAGAAGCTGCTGCGATAATATGTGGTGGGAAGATTAAAGGTAAATCTGTCACATAACTATCATTGATGATGGACCAGCTGGATTGTAATTCTTCTGGGGATAACGATTGTTGTTGATTTGACACGTTATTACCAACGGAATTTGTAGATGAGCTTATTTGACTTGTATGGTTCAAAGGATGACCTGAATGGGTGTTGTGGTTGTCAATAGCACCTGGAATACCATTAGCATTAACAGAATTTTTATGCAATTGACTATAATTTGTCAAAACTTCATTAATGAGCAACAATGATCTATAAGGATGATGAACAACAAGATAAGTATCCAATTCCTCAATCAAATAGAATTCAAATTCAGCAACTTTTGTAGCATCATGAGGGATATATTCTGGCCATAAGTTTCTAGCTTCAGAAACAATAGTCCTTATATGTTGAGGACATTCTTCAATCTTGCAACTCAGATAGATACAAGTGGTAATCAATAAGTATAAATTCACCTCTTTCAACGATACTTTGGTCAAAAACCTCATCAAGTAAACTTCAGCAGTGGATAATGGAATTTGTCTAACGTTTAACCGCCTTCCCAACTTGTTCACCAACGAATGGATATAGATCCTCATGTACAAGTCATAGTGAACATTCACCTTGGATATCAGCCCGCTCTGCTCCATCGTTCCCTCGAGCAGCTTCAACTCCTTTCTGGCTCCCTGGAGAGACTCCCTTGTGAATTGCCAGTGCATCCGCTGGGTTGAAGACCAGAAATCAGCGGCCATTGTGTCTATACTAGTCTGTTCTCAGCTGTAGCGACTGGATGTGACAATGGCAGATGTCTATTCGATGGTGATATCTATAGCTGTCTCTTCTGACAGGCTCTCTGCGATGCTATTCAACGTTGTTGATGTTGCTCTCTGTGGTTTCGTATTCAGTTGTCAAATATTCGTTTTCAAAACTGATTAAACCTCTCGAAAATGTTAAATCTTGAGCCTTAACAGCGCAATTGTGTTGATGTTGAGATGATCTCGATAGGAAAACACTATATGCCAATTCTATGATAGCTTTTCTAATACTTTTATAGTTAAAATCCCATCATTACTTACAATTCCCACTCTTTATTCACCATTTTCTACAATTTTCCCCATGCCCTAGTCAAAATTCAGCTGGCTGCTGACATAATCCGCGATTTTATTCCTCGTGTATAAAAAACTTTTATGAAGAAAAATTTTCATCTTTTCCATTTCACTTTCTCTTTCTTCTTCTTCTTTTCTTTTCCCTTTCTTCACGTTCATGAGCAAAGAATTGTTATAAATCGAAGCTTACAAAAGGATGAATCCTTAGGGATTCGTCAATGTCTATGCTTTGGGGAAAGTCTCCGACCGTTTACGCGGAAATCGTGATGAGAATTTTATCAACTCATCAAGATTTGGTTTATTTTGGTACTTTAAATCTCAAACTTGGATCAAGATTCTAGTGTTTTTTCAGAGAATCTTTACTATAATTGGATTTGCTTGTTTGGTTCGGGTGGATTTTTTTCTTGTCTTGGTCTTTAACTCACGGATTTGAAGTTGCGTGTTGGTTATGAGAGTCTTGGGAAATTGGGATAATACTCCTTTTGAGTCCTAGTGATGCCATTTGCGGTTATTCAATTATCCTTTCAAAAATTTCCCAAATTCTCTAGCTGTTTAAGCACCATGGCTTCAGTCCAATTAAAGTGGGTTTCTCAGGGCGTTTTAGGAAAAGATTCACTATCTTGCTGACCTTATCCATGGGCTTAGATTCGTTTGTATGAAATTGAGTAGATCTGGATCAATTTAAGAGTTTCGAGTCTTTACCATGCCATATCTTATTATTCATCGGGTCATATATTGATACTGGTTGAATCTTTCGGTATTTGGGGCTAAGTTTTTTTCGCCTAAAAGAAAGTTATAACAATTGGTTATTCTTTTAGAATAATTAACCCAATGGAGCTTACTCTTGTTTCATGAACGTCACCCTTTTATTTTATTCTTCAAAAGTCTGTTCTTTTTCTGGAAAGAATTGCATAGTCAAATATGCCAGATTTAACACATATTTCGCATTTTCTTTTATTCATTTTTTTCAAATAGATATCAATTTAAGAGGTTTCAGTTATTGATGTTTCAATAAGATCATAGGATATATATATATATATATATTTCACTTAACTTGTTTGGAATTTTATGTGATGAAATACCAATGCAACATAGAGTCAAGCTCAGAGTTTCAAAGAAACAGGGACGAGACTTGCGATTCGTTTCTGATTAATTCCAATTAAAACAAGTTTGTGATTGATTATATGCTTTTTTCTTTGAAGAACATCATGATCCTCATTATATAGAGATATAACTTTGATATCTATAATAGACCAGACCCTTTTGCGCCTTTTAATTTCAAATCTGTAGCTCGAAATACAATTTCAATTGTTTTCTGTATAATTGTTTCCCATTAATTTGGTTATTGCACTAAAATTGTCGACTATTCGAATCTTTTGACATAAAAAATTAGATCCAAATATATACTTTTCCAACACCTTTTATTGGAATATCTATCCCACAAGCATTTTCATATAAAAGAGAGGGAGGTTATAATTAGCCAGCTCTATCACAGTGTTTTCCACATTCATTAGATCCAAGCTACCTACAATCAGAATGTCTGATCCAACTACAAAAACCACAACTGCTGCTGGTTTCCACCATATGATTAAATATTTCGATATAGGTGTAAATTTCACAGATCCAATGTTTCATGGTACATATAATGGAAGTGTTAAACATCCATCAGATATAGAAGATGTGATTTTACGTGCCAAAACTTTTAATGTTCGTAAAATGTTATTGACTGGATCTTCATTGGAAGAAAGTAGAACAACTTTACAAATTGCAAGTTCTTATCCAAATTATTTATATTCAACAGTTGGTGTACATCCTTGTTCTGTTAATGAAATTGATAAAGAGAATGAATCTCAATACCTTGCAGATTTGAAAGAGTTAGCAATAAGTGGTAAGAATGCAGGTATCGTTAAAGCCTTTGGTGAAATTGGTTTAGATTATGATAGATTACATTATACATCAAAAGAACATCAATTAGAATATTTCAGAAAACAACTGGAAATTGCTGTAGAGGTTGGTTTACCTTTATTCCTTCATATGAGAGCTGCTAATGATGATTTTATTGCCACTATCAAACCTTTTTTACCAAAATTACAAAACGGTGTGGTTCATTCATTCACTGGTACTAAAGAAGAATTAGATAAATTATTAGAATTAGGGTTTTATATAGGTATAAATGGTTGTTCATTGAAGACTGAAGAAAACTTGGAAGTTGTAAAACAAATTCCATTAGATAGATTAATGATTGAAACTGATGCACCATGGTGTGAAATTAGGAAAACTCATGCAGGTTATAAATACTTAACTGCTTATCCTAATGAAACTTATCCTTCCATAATGACAAAACAATCATCAGAAATTTCATTAGCTAATTCAATAACATCAACTACAAGTTCTAAAAAAAACGTGGCACAAATTAAAATGGATCCATTATTACCATTCCCATCTTTGAAAAAGGAACAATATGATAGATTTGAACCAAGTACAAGAACTTTAATTGGTGAAAAAGCAGCTCCTTTGATTAAATCAAGAAATGAACCTGTCCATATTGGACAAGTAGTTGAGATTATTGCTAAATTGAAACAAGAATCAGTGGAGAAGGTTGTTAAAAATGCATGGGATAATACGTTAAGTTTATTAGAAGTTAAAGAAGTTGAAGATGATGAATTTTTTACATATTAAGTATACTGGGATTTGTAGAATTTCATGATTGTCATTAGATATACATTAAACAGATTAAATCATAAACGAAATGTATAATAAAAAGATAATAACGTTAAAAAACAAATTGTAGCTATACAAATATAAGTCATCAACCTAGTTGTTTAAGACCCATCCAAAAATATTAAAACTTATGGGTCTTTTTGATGGAAAAAAAATATAAAAAAAGCAATCATTAATTGTAATCAATACAAAATAAATTGTGATATGAATTTTAAAAGAAAATTGCACTCGTGTATCATTAGCTTGCTGAAACTGCATCAAAATTTGTATAAAAAAAAAATATAATTTAAAAGAATACTCAAGAATAAGAAACGGGTAAGGAAAAAACGAACAATGTTGATCAAAACGAAAACAATAAAAAAAACAAAATCAGAAAAATGAGGGAAAGACAAATGATACAATAATATTCTATGATAATAATCTCTCTTAGTGTACGTAATTTCATTAAAAAAAATGCATTATGTCTTTTGTCTTTCTTTTTTCTTATATCTCTAGTGTTGTAATTCTCTCCAGTTTTATACGTCTGTTAAAAATTTATGATTTTGAAAGATCAACATCATCTGATTCTTCTTTATGAGCTGTTGTGATATCTTGATCAGTTTCTTCATCTTCATCGATTTCAGTTATTGAACCTTTTTGAGGAATTTCAGCATCACCTTCTTCATGTTCTAATACTTCACCTTCAGTACCTTCTTGTTTATCAGCACCTAATGAAGATAAAATATTTGAACTATCTAAATAAAGTACACCATTTTGACTAGTTAATAAATTATTTTCAAGTAATTGTTGAATTGAAAAACTTGATTTTAAATCATCATTACCAATGACATTTTCTTCTTGAGTTTGCAAATTTTGATTACGTTCTTCTTCTGAATAAATTTCATTTGCAACATCATCAAAAGATTTTGAAACTGGACCTTCTTTTGAAATAATATGATCATACCATTCTTCTAAAGTTCTACCTTGTAATAATGCAACAATAACTATGGACATATTATCACAACCAATACCTGAACCACCTGAAGAAGGAGCAAGACAAACATCAATTATAGCTTCAGAAATTTCCACTAAAGATTTACGATCATGAATACCTCTTCTAACAACTTCAACAACTTGTTGAGAACTTAAACAATCCCAAATACCATCACAAGCTAAAACAACAAATTCATCATTTTCTGTAATATTATGTTCAATTGTATCAGGGAAAGCTGTAACAATTTGTTCTTCAGGTGGCAAATCTGAAGATTTTTTAAATTCAAAATCACCAATAGCTCTTGATAATGCTAAATTACCATTAACTCTACCAATATCAACAAATCCACCAGCTGCACAAATTCTTGCATGTTCACCTTCATTATTTGGTTTATGATCATAACTTAAAGGTTTTGCAGAACCATTAACAGATAAAACAGTTCTTGAATCACCAGCATTTGCGCAAACAACTTTTTTAGAATTTAATAAAACAGTTGTAGCAGTACAACCACTTTGATCTAATTTTAAATCATCATCTTGTAAAATTTCACGATCAGTTGCTAAAAATGCATTTTGTAAAGCTTTTGCATAATTTCCCTTTTCATATTCAGCTTCTCTTGTAATCAATTTAAATAAATTTTCACCTGTATATTTAGCAATACGATCACCTCCATGACCATCATAAACACCAAAGAATGCAATTGGATCAACATCATCATCAGATTCATCAATTTTAACCTTTGGTGGTTGCTTGGATTCTGTATCATCATCAGCATCAGTCTTGGAGCCTTCATCTTCACTTGGTTTTGTCAAGTCTTTGTTAGCTTTTTCTAAATTTAAGATTGTAGTATGAGCATCTTCCATACTAATTCTCCAACCTTGCATACAAGATAAACCATATGCAAGATGTTTATTTTGACCACTTTCTGATTCTTTATCAGTTAGCGGTTGCGATAGAATTTGACCCATGATTTATGAATAGTTGAATTTCCAGTTATATTGATGAAATTATAAACAAAACAAATGTTGTGAAATCTAAATTTGCTTTTTTTGTATACAAAAATTTTGATCTAATTGAATTGGTATCTTGAAATAATCAACACGTACGTAACTTCAACTTAATTGTCTCAATTGAAGGATATGAATGTGATACTTGTAACGAGCAGAACCAATGGTGTATCTCTTGAATCTTGCCTTTTTTACGATAGGGCGCTTAATGTAAATCTAGTTATTAAAATTGCCCTCTAAAACGCAAAACACGATATATTTTCTGGAGTAGGGCTCTATCTGGGGGCTCTTTGGCGACTGAAACTGCGGTTGTGGTACTCTGTTGCAATTGTTGTGTGGCTCTCTATTTGTGCTACCGCTCCCTGTCACTATTAACAGCTCTGATGGTCCTCACTGGTGTTGTTTCCCTGTGTAAAGATCCTTGTTGTCAGTGGAATCTTTGCCTTCACAGCTTTTTTTCAAGCCAAATTCATGACAAAAGAAAAAAACCGTGAAAAAAAAGTGGAAGCGCACGTGATTTTACGGACATTTCAAGTGAATTTGTATGGGAGCTGTGCATTGAAGAGTGTGTTTAATAGTATTTATCCATAGTAATTGAAAGGTTTATGTTCAATCCAGTTACATAATTGTGCTTAAAGGTTCCCATATTACTATACACTCGAGTATCCACTATCCTTTACTACCTATTTCTCTCAATATCTCAGCATTTCCAACAACTTTGCTGTCCTTCCACCGGCCAAAAAAAAAAAAATTTTGAGGTTTTATAAATGTGAATCATGAAAAAAAGTTGAATATGTCAGAAATATTTAATACTTGGGAAAAACAATAGAACCAACGATAATACCAAATTATTAAGGATGCCTGTGAGTGTCAATGTTTTTGTTATCTAGTGGTATCAAGTACTAACATTTATGCAGTCTCCTATCCAACCTTCTTTGGATTCATTATTATCCATTATTAAGAAAGATCGTGAAGAGCTACCTGCTGATAAATTACCAAATTTATATCCAATTTATTCTCTTGTTTCAAATGATTCTATAACTGCACATATTGCATATTTGAAATTAACTAAAATAGGTGATGATAACCATACAAAGACACCAAGTTTTCTTTTTGAAAGTGCAAAAAATGGTGATACAGTTGATAGATATTCATTCATTGGATTTAATCCGAAAAAAATTATAAATACTGGTCCTCAATTTCAACAAGAAGTTGATCCATTAGATTTATTAGAAAAAGAGTTGAAACAATATCGTCAAGCTCAATTACCTGGTATTCCACGTCTAAGTGGTGGTGCTATTGGGTATATATCATATGATTGTATTCGTTATTTTGAACCAAAAACTAAAAGAGATTTAAAAGATGTTTTACAATTACCTGAAGCTTCAATGATGCTTTTCGATATTGTTATTGCCTTCGATAATGTTTTCCAAAGAATTCAAATCATCAATCTTATTCCAATTGAATCTACTGATGATTTTGAAACTATTGCTTCAAAATATGAATTAGCTAAAACTCAAATTAATGAAATTGAAACAGAATTATTAGATACTTCAATTCCAATCCCATTCCCAAAACAAGGTCCAATTGTGGAAAATCAAACTTTCACTTCAAATATTGGTCAAGAAGGTTATGAAAATCATGTTAAAACTTTGAAAAAACATATTTTAAAAGGTGATATTATTCAAGCAGTTCCATCTCAAAGAGTTGCAAGACCAACTTCATTACATCCATTTAATATATACCGTCATTTAAGAACAGTTAACCCTTCACCATACATGTTTTATATTGATTATTTAGATTTCCAAATTGTTGGTGCATCACCTGAATTATTAGTTAAATCAGATTCAAAAGATAAAGTTATAACACATCCAATCGCAGGTACAATAAGACGTGGTAAAACTACTGAAGAAGATGATGAATTGGCCAAGGAATTGAAATCTTCATTAAAAGATCGTGCAGAACATGTTATGCTTGTTGATTTAGCACGTAATGATATCAATAGAATTTGTAATCCAAATTCAACAAATGTTGATAGATTATTAACTGTGGAAAGATTCAGTCATGTTATGCATTTAACTTCTCAAGTGAGCGGTGTTCTAAGAGATGATAAGACAAGATTTGATGCCTTCAGATCTATTTTCCCAGCAGGTACTGTTTCTGGTGCTCCAAAAGTTCGTGCAATGGAATTAATTGGTGAATTAGAAGGTGAAAAAAGAGGTGTTTATGCCGGTGCTGTTGGATCATGGTCTTATGATGGGAAGACGATGGACACATGTATCGCTTTAAGAACAATGGTGGTTAAAGATGGTATTGCATATTTACAAGCTGGTGGTGGGATCGTTTATGATAGTGATCCATATGATGAATATGTTGAAACCATGAATAAGATGAAGGCTAATAACAACACCATTGTGGAAGCCGAACAAGTCTGGGTTGAGAAATTGGCCAAGGGCGAGGACTGATCTACCGGGCCATACATAAATAATACACACTTGTCTATATAAAATGTGCCGTAATTGTCAATAACATGTCCAATATCTGACTTTCTAAAGCTTATACCACATTGTCCAAGTCCGGGTAAAAAACCAAAAGCTGTTTTCTCGAATTTCGATGAAGGAGCAAAAAAAAGTTGAAATTCAGTGTCGCAAAAATTGGTGCTACTTTGGTGGGAAACAGCTAGAAAATCATACTTGTGAGATCGCATCGATTGAGTGTTGTTCCATTGAATTATTGCATTGAAAGAGTCTGGAATCGACTAGTCAACTGGAATTGAGTAGTTTCAAAGAGTCCTCCACAAAGTGTTGTGTTTTCAGAATTGGTGTTTTGGTTATATTCTGTTTTTGCCCATTCTCTCTGTACATCAAAATCAATTTCATTATAGGGGATATAGATCAAAGTATTATTTATCACAACTAAAAACCCATTTATTCCCATTGATTCCCATTTATTCCCATTGGTTCCTATTAATCTTCAATTCAATTCCATTCAAGATATATACATGTTAATATGACCGAAGACGCACATAATTTCAAATTTAGTCAATGTTTTGGTGATAAAGCTGATATTGTGATTACTGAAGCTGACATCATCTCCACCGTGGAGTTTGATCATACCGGTGATTATTTAGCTACAGGTGATCGTGGTGGTCGTGTTGTATTATTTGAAAGAAATAGTAATAAAAAAAACAGTTGTGAATATAGATTTCATACAGAATTTCAAAGTCATGATGCAGAATTTGATTATCTTAAAAGTTTAGAAATAGAGGAAAAAATTAATAAAATTAAATGGTGTAAAAGAACAAATCAAGCACATTTTTTATTATCAACTAATGATAAAACTATAAAACTTTGGAAAATTCATGAAAAACAAATAAGAATGGTTGCTGAAAATAATTTAAGTGAACTTCAATATAATAATACAAATCATACAAATAGTTCAAATTTATCAATAAATTCTTTACATTTACCAAGATTAACATTACATGATAAAATTGTTGCAGCATCACCAAAAAGAGTTTATTCAAATGCTCATGCTTATCATATTAATTCAATTTCAATAAATAGTGATGCAGAAACTTTTATGAGTACAGATGATTTAAGAATTAATTTATGGAATTTAAATATTCCTGATCAATCTTTTAATATTGTTGATATTAAACCTGCAAATATGGAAGAATTAACTGAAGTTATTACAAGTGCAGAATTTCATCCACAAAGTTGTAATTTATTTATGTATTCATCATCAAAAGGTGCAATTAAATTAGCAGATATGAGAGAAAATGCATTATGTGATTCTCATGCAAAAGTTTTTGAAGAATATATTGATCCATCAAATCATAATTTTTTCACAGAAATTACTTCAAGTATATCAGATGTTAAATTTAGTTCTGATGGTCGTTATATTGCAAGTCGAGATTATATGACTGTTAAAATATGGGATGTTGCTATGGAAAAAGAACCTGTTAAAACAATTAACATTCATGAACAATTAAGAGATAAATTATGTGATACTTATGAAAATGATGAAATTTTTGATAAATTTGAATGTACATTTAGTGGTGATGGTAAATCTGTTATGACTGGTTCTTATAATAATAATTTTATGATTTATCCTGATGTTACAAATCCTGATAAACAACAAGATGAAGTTGTTTTACAAGCTGATAGATCTGCTTTTAGATCTAAAAAGCAACAACATCATCAATTAAATAAAAGAAAGAATGGTATTCCAACAATGTTAAAAAGAGATTTAGAATTGGATAATATTGATTTTAAAAAAAGTATATTACATTTATCATGGCATCCATTTGAAAATTCTGTTGCAATTGCTGCAACTAATAATCTTTACATTTTTTCCACTTTATAATGATGCATGATGTCTCTGTCTTTCATTCAAATTCTAATAATAAATAAGTTTATTAAAATTTCTTTTGTAGTGGACAGATTATATATATTTACATTATTAGTCTCGTATTAGATTTTATGAACTTTTCATTATTTAACTTTTACTTGAAAGAAAAAAAAAAAAAACTACAAGTTATTAACAAATTTCACGTATAAAACTTGTTTTTATATTGTAATTATAAATGCTTTGAATTAGTTTTTAATATAATTCTTGTGGGTTGGTTTTCCTAAACTCATAAATTGGAATATATCATATAAATAAATTAATAATGTAATTAGTTTTCAATTTCAAATAACTTAATCTTTGATATGACGGTTAACAACTGGATTCCAGAATAAAGTTTTATCACCATCACCCCAAAAGAAATTCTTTGATCTAATATTTTGGAAATCATATTGAACTGGCCATTCTTCATCTGAAACATGAGCTAAATGTTCTCTATGACGAGCATGTTCAGCTTCAACTAAATAAGTGTTGATAGCGGTAGCAACAATAGCTGGAGCTGCAACAAAGAATGAAATTTTTCTCCATAATGAAGTAGTACCTTCAGCATGATGTTTAGCAGCTTCTAATTCAGCTTTATAAGCTTCAGCAGCTGCTTTATTTGGTTTTGGATAAGCATTTTCATGAGCCCATGGTGGTAATTCAGCTTTGTGATGAGATGAATTGTTTCTAATTTGTTGACGGATAGCACCTGATTGTCTAGTGACGATTCTTCTAAACATCTTTATTGATTTTAATGAGTTTTAATTGACGTTTAACTAATTGGTATTCTCATTAATTTGTATACAAATCTCACCATTTGATTTTGGTTTTTGCCCTGAGTTTTGGTGATTTTTTTCGCAAATTTGGTGAACTTCAATTGGTTGCGCTCGACTGCCGCATTCGGAAACAAAAGTGCGCTACGGACTACTAACACAATGACAAATTCATAAATCGTTGCAATATTCATAGATATATATCTAGATTGGATAATGGATAATGGATAATGGATAATGGATAATGGGGCTATCTGACTTGTACCGCAGAGACACTATATCTCTTCTGGACATCGTGTTCCACGATTTGATTGCCCCTTAGTTGGTTCCCAATAGTAAACCATCCAGGTCTTGTATTATGATCTCTTCCAAAAATCTCTAATTTACGAGCATGAGGCCCTACTAATCTTTCAATCATTCCATATAATTCATCAGGTTTCCTAGAGGTCTCTCTCGTAGCACTGACCACCACATCACCTTCTATGTTTTTCCTTAACCATTCAGGATCACCTTTAACTCCCACAATTAAATGTTCTTTAGAATGATTTAACCAATGTCCAGTACGTCCAGTACAGATTGTTCGACCCAATTGATTAGTCTTGATCCAAATAATCTCATTTTGCACTTTATACCCCCAATTTATCAATGCTTTTTTACCAATTTCAATAGTACGACCTGTAACCCAAAGACATATTATACCTTCATCCTGTATAGATGATAATGGTAGAGAATTCAATTCAGTATCATTACATGTTCCATAAGGTAAATTCATATGAATATTCCATGCAGGATCAGCTATAACAGCTGCAAATTTACCCAAGATTTTAAAATCAAAATTGCGAACATCACAATTTATCCATTGTGGTGGTAATGTAGTTCTACTGGCTGTTGCAATTGAACCAGTATTATTCCAATAGGATAGTTTTTCGTTTGTAGATAATTGAGAATTAAATGCATCACATTTGATTTCTTCTTGTTCTAAAAAATTTTTGGGAATATGTTTGGAATAATGAACATAACGACATGAATCCATCTTATGACAAGTATCCAGATAAGAACAATCACCAAGAGATTGGTCAGTTTGTGGTTTAATAATAGGGACAAAATGGATCTTTGTTTGATAACAAAAATCATATGATTTATGATGTTGTTGATGTTGTGGATTATTACATACTTCAATAAATGGTGATTTTGGGGTAGTATGATGAATTTTTTCTTTCGATAATTTTAATGCAGTGGTTTGATATTTGAGTAATAAACGAAGTTTTGTTAAGTCTGGATTTTCTGATGGTTGTAATAGATTTTGTAATTGTTCTAATGGATCAGATGGATTTGATAAAGCAGCTTGTTTAGATGTTTCAAGTCTTTCTTCTGATTGTTTGAATTTGGGGTTAAGCGTCCGTAACAAAATCCGTAAGTTCAATACATTAATAAAGTTGATCTTTTCATTACCTTCATCTAGTTCAATACAATATTTATCCAATTTAATGAATGTCTCTATTTGATTTTTAAATTCCTGATACGTCAAATCAGCTTGGACTTTAGATCTGAAAAGCGTGTAAGTCGTGTATAAACAGCCACCAATCGGCTCAACAATCACAACACTATGGTTCTCCAGTAAGAACTTGAGCAGATCCGTATTCTTCATCCTCAGTACCTCCAACAACAACGATTTTTTCTCCTTTTTTCCATTCAAATAAAAGTGCAAATTGTTTAAATCAATTCTGAAACCTTCTTTGTTGATGAATTTTTTTCGCGAATTTGTTTTTGACATTTTATTTGAAAAAGTAGTTTAACGGGAAACAAATATTGCAATTCAATTTGAATAAACAGAGATTTAAGTGATACAAGGAGTTACTATGTCGTCTTCTAGTAAGTGTATTTAGGAATAGAGGATGTGGTGAATCATACTAACAACTTTTAGCGCCACAAATAACCACTTTTTCCACGCTCCAACAACAAATAACACCAATAGAGAAACTCATCCCAGGACTTTCAACTTTCCCAAATTCATTCCATTCAGAACCAAAACCTCCAAAAATTGGAGCAGTACCATTATATAATGACCGTATAGGATTTGTTCATCGCCAAGTCACGAAAAAATCAGATCAAGATGTTCAAGATGTGGATGATACAGTACAAAAGATTGAAGAATATGAATTGAAGAATTTTACAGAATTGAAAAAATTTGTACCTAATGGATTGAAAGATCAATTATGTGAAGTTGTTCTGTCGAATGTTAAATTGGGTAATAGTGCTATTGAACAAACCTTGAATGAAGTTGTGCAAGTGGAATATAAATGGACTTGTATAGATGAAGGAGAAACAAAAGTTGTCTTTATTAGATTTGTTGATGAGGATTTATTGAAAAATGCTAAAGAAATAAGGCGTTTCTTAGAATTAGAAGGTTTAGATGTTCAAGGTGCTAAATGGGGTGTTTCTATTGAAGAGAATACTCAACAATTTTTAAATGATTCTAAAATTTCAAATGTATCAATAGATAAAGATGAATTGAATGAAAAAATTGCTAAAATATTGACAACTTCATTAGAACAAACACATGGGAATGATGATTTAGATTATCAAGTTGATGAATCTGAACTGCATGATCTACCACCTGAATTATTACCACAATTAAGAAAAGATATTAAAGATTTTAGATTAAAAGTTTTAGAAAATGAAAAGAAAAAAAGAGAAAAAGAATCATTAGAAGAAATGAAGAGATCCAAGATTCAATTAAGAAAATTATTTGAAAAATTCAAGAATGAAGATAATCAAATGGTGGAAGATGATGAAGAGAGTGATGATGAAGATGATGATGATGAAGAAGAAGGTGGTGGTGTCACCGATGAACAATATGAAGCTATGAGAATTGAAAAAGAGAATCAAGAAGTATTACGTAAATATAATGAGCGTGTTAAATTAGTTTTGTCTGAACAAAGAAGAAATCAATACTTGATTGAAGAATTGGAAGATTTAAAACAATATGAATCAAGCTTGGATAAGACAATATATCCAGAATACGAATCAGGGAAATTCAAACCATCACATAGAGATAAATTATTAGAATTAGAAAAAGATGAAGCGGATCGTCAACAAGAATCTAAAGAAAAAGAGATTGCACAACAAAGTCAAAGTTTCTTAAATAGTATCAACATTCCATTAAAAGTTTCAATCCCTAAGGAGACTGAAGAAACAGAACAACAAGAACCATCAGGTGATGCCATTGCCGATATGGATGATGATCAATTAAGTTCCATCTTGGAGAAGATCAAGCCAAATATTGAAACATATATTGAAGAGTTTTTAGGGATGAAGGAAGATGAATTATTAGAATACATTTTAATGATTATTAAAGAGAATAAGTCTAAGGATAATTTGGTGGAGGAATTGAAAGAGACTTTTGATGAGGATGCCATAAAGATGGGTGATAAAGTGTGGAATGACTTGTTATCTAATGTATAGAGGATCATTGAGACTAATAAAATAGAATTGTGATGATTGATAGTGTGATTTGTAGTAAGTGTCTCGGTGATATTCGGTGAATTGTGATGGGCATTTTACTCTGATTTTTTCGAGTATATAACCATGAAAAGGTGCTATATCTTGAATACCATATTCTTTATACTCCATAATTCCCCCTATAATATCCAATTTCTATATCTCCAAACCTTTAAGAAACCTAATTAAATTCGATTTCTTATTCATTGAATTGTGTCACCAATTTTTTTTTTCAAGTCCCGACCTTTCCAATATTATAAAAATAAGTGATTTCCACAAATTATATTGAGCAAAGTTGTCAACAGACTACAATTTCACAACTAAAAGCCAGAATTAATTGACTAAGCTATTGTTTATTGTTTGAAATTCATAAAATGGGACTCAACCTGGAAGACCAATTGGTCTTTTATAGATCATACCATTATAACACAATCAATGTGCTTATCCATTCGGTCTTTGTTCCAACAATTTTATTCTGTTCCATGGGATTATTAACAAATGTTCGTATCCCAATCCCAATCCCATATATTGTCCAGTATTTAAACCTTGGTGTCATTGGAAGCTTTCTATATTCAGCATTTTACATCTATTTAGACCTCATTGGTGGTATTTTCGCTACTCCCGTTTTGATTACAAGCTCGTTATATTTCACCAATTTGACCCTATATTCTCAACATGTGAATCAAATATTTATTATGGGTTTTATCATTGGATGGATTGTGCAATTCATAGGCCATGGTGTGTTCGAGAAGAGAGCTCCTGCTTTATTGGATAATTTGGTTCAGGCTTTAGTTTTGGCACCATTTTTCATATTGTTTGAATTGTTTTTCCTGTTAGGGTTAAGATTAGATTTGAAGAAAAGAGTTGATTCTAGAGTGTTGATTAATATTGAAAAATTCAGGGCACAAAGATTAGCTAAGGAGAAATGAAACATACTATTTCCCTCATTATTATTTGGCCTATTTTGACCATTATCTTGATCACTATCGTGATTACTATTTATTTACGGATTAATGAATAAAGAAAATGATAAGCGAGAACGTAGCACAGAACTCCAACAATACACACAACAGACTCTGCTTCACAAGAAGAGCAGCACCATTATTCGCTATCTGTCCATATATTCAACCACTCTTCACACTTTCCTGTTCTTTTCCTACCGTTTCTGCTCCTTTTCCAGCACATTTGCGCTGCTCGCAGCCATTTCCCACTTAAGGACGTCGCGCTTATAAGTGTTATCGAAATCTTCCCATGAAATCTTTTGACTCTTTCTACTACTTTCACAACTCATTTCAGGGAAATATCCATCACTATACAGCTGGACTGTGAGATCAGTATGGTACTGCTAGAGCTGGCTAACCAGATATCAAACAAGAACTCAAGAGAGATCGTGGAGTTGTTGTGTTCAAAGACCTTCACATTGCCAATATTGACTTATGTCCTATATCAATTATCACAAGACTCATCATCATCATCATCGTCATCGACAAAGGGTTCTAAGGAGAATAAGGTTGCAAATGATGACAATCCATATGAGAAGTCTATTGTTGATGCTTCTGAGAAAGGGGAAGCTGTGGAACTAAGTTTCAAACCTGTTGCTTCTGATTTCGATTGGTCCAAACAGGAACCAATCAAATATAGACCATTCAAGAAAGGTGAATATAAATTAGTGATGGGGATTCATAACATCTTGCCTGAGGAATGGTTCCTAGTGGAGAACACTTATAAGAGATATACGGACTTGAAATTCAGTTATGTTAATGATCCATATCTGTTTGATCATTCAATCTTCATGACTGAGGATTGTATTCCATCAGTTATTGAATTTTATCAAGAATCTACAAAGTTTATGTTACAACGTTATCCCATGTGTTTCACAGTCAAGGATGGGTTAATTCACAATCATATTAGAAATGATACTATACCATTAGATCCATATTCTGAAAAGGATCCAAAGGAATTACTATGTCATTTGTCTAGATTCTTGGAGGAAGATTTCATTCTCATGTTCCCAGATGCAAAAAATTATGATACAGATGAATTCATTTTTAAAGGTGGTGTTTTCGCATTTGCTGCTGGATTTGATCCAGCTGAACGTTTTAAAACTCCTTTAACAAACGTTCATGGTCCTGTTCCTGAATATCGTACTAAATTAAGACCACAAATGAATAAATTCTTTAATAAATTGAAACCTGGTGTCTTTGTCAAGAGAAATAATTGGTCTATTCAAACTCATAATAAAGTATTTGTAATTGGTGCTAATAAAGGTGTTGAAGGTGAAGAAATTAAATCATTAGATCCAAATACTTTAGATTTTAAAAGACAAGTTTATTTCAGATCAGAAAGACAAACTTTGACAAAATTACCGAAAACTGGTACTATGGTATTTGCAATTAGAACTTATTTAACTCCAATGTGGAACATTAGGGAAGAAGGACTTGGTGATGAATTAATTGGTGGGATTGAAGGTATGCAAGAAACTATTGGTCAATATAAAAGAAGACCTGAATGGGGTGAACCTGTCATTAAGTTTTTGAAAGGTGAAAGTGATGGATGTGAGAATTTGGAATATGAAGGATTAGTTTAGAATTTAAAACTTGGAAAGTGTATATAAGTTTTAAATATCAGTCAGTGTTTAGTGTTTGGTTTTACGTGAAGTTTCTCATCACTCAAATTATTTATTAGATGTACCCCACATATTATTTATAATACCCAGAAAATGTAGAAATTAACGAAAGCCTCATATTCATTCTTTCGCTTCATTTTTTCCTTTCCTTTAATTGTCCAAATGTTAACCAACTTTTTATGTCAAAATCTCAAGAATTGAATTTTGTATGAGCCAAAAAAAAATCAAAAAAATAATGTCAGAATTGGAAACTTCACCATAATTAAACATCAAATTCATTTCAACTCACACTGAATAACCTCATATACGAATGGTCAGACAGGAAAGAACCTTACGAGGCATCACAGTGCTCAAGGCCACAATCACCTTGACAGAATCCCATCTTTCTAAATTCCCACAAGAAATTCATAGACATATAATATATTCCCGTTTCCTACGAATGAAAAAATTCATATCTAGTGAAAGTCCAGATCGTTATATTTACAAAAATTACATCAAAGAGAAAGTGGTGAAGGAACCAATACCCAATTTGTTGAATACATTGGATTTCATATCGTTGGGTGTTGCGGAAAATGCTGATAAAGGTGCTGATAAACATATAGCTAGATCAATATTGATGAATATAATAGGTATGAAGAGGAAGGAACAAAATTTTTTGGAACAGAAAAAGAATCAAAAACATGCTCCTGTCTTTTATAAGAAGGATTTTGAGGGAAGGGAAGAGTACACTGCTTTACAACAGTATTATGAGATTTTGGGATATTTTAATAAGAGTTTGGGATTGTGTTTATGAAGTTAAAAAAAAAAAAAAAAAAAGAAGATTTGTATATTTTTCTATCAATTCATTATAATATAAAGGTTGTATTTGATATATGACAATATCATTGGAGTTCAAAAAAATACATTAGGACAGTCATCTATTTGTAACAATTGGATCTTACCAGTGATGAAATCCTCAACTGGATCACCCATATTTCTAATCAATTTTAAGTCATATGGTATCTTAGATTCTCTTCTAGCCAACAATACATTATAAATATTCCCATCCCAATCATCTTCAAATTTCCCCTGACCAAATTTAGTAAAACATTTAATTTTATAATAATCTATAACTTGAGTCCATACTCCACATCCTTTATTAATTTTAAAGTCATAAATGGATAAAATACAACAAAAATAATATGCCAATTTCAATGCAATATGGTCTGATCTTCTCAAAGCATTTGTAAAGTCATCATCAGCTGTGGCTGACTCTCTTAAAGGTGCATACAATGCAATGGGATAATTGAATGCAATGGCTTTTTGACATGCCGACTCAAAACTCGATAAAAAATTTAGATAACTCAACTGTAGAATATCAAGAGGATCCATATTTTCCAAAACGTATTCTCTCAAATATTGAATAAATCTTAGAGGTTTTGAAGTATCACTTTCAACATTTAATGATATTGTAGGTGTGATCATTTTATTATAAGTTGATTTTTGCAATAATTGATAATTAGCCTCTACAGATTCTTGAAATTGTTTACCTAATTCAAACATCCTAATCACACCAAAATGATTTATATCATTTATATCTTGATTTTTTCTCTTGGGTCTTAATTCATCGGGTATCAACCCAACAGCACCTGTAATTAATAAGTTTGTAGCTAGAACTTGACCAATCATATCAGCACGTTCTTCATCTGAACCGTTCGATGTGTCCATCATCTTTATTAAATAAACATTCATAAGTTCTTCAGTTCTATTCATATAATTTTTCGTTACTTCAGATAATTTGTACAAATGTGAATAAACCCCATGATCATTATCATCATCATCTCCAGTTTTATTGGTTTTATCATCTAGATAGATACTATCAACAGATCCAGTATCATAATTGGATAATAGTTTGGCACTAGCCAAAGCGTATAATGCACTTTTAATCAAATTTGACGAATTCCAAAGATTAGGGATATCAACACTCCAAAATTCATGCATTTTCATGTCAAATTTAAAAGTATATAGATCAGCACCAAAATCCAAATAATATTTTAATAATTGTAATTCAAAGCTTTGGATATCTAACTGTTTAACAATTGAGTTCAATTTCAACAAAGAATTGTTATTCAAAGTTGATGATGATGAATTCATGCTTTTTTTAGGTTGAGGTTTGACAATTTTCAATAAATTCATCACATTTGATGATGGTTGATTCAAATAAACACATTCACGCTTTGTATGAGAACAGTATTCACAAGATGGTTTCTCCTCTGTGCACTTTATTTTCAATTTTTTGCAACTAACACAACCATTTTTGGACCTTTTAGATTTCTGTTTCGCATTGTTGTTATTGTTAACCTTTTGCTTATCAACTCTCGTATTATCATTGCCTCCGATCTGGGGATTTGAGCAAACAGGTTCCTGTATCCTGGATGATAGAAGCTTGGGTACTCTGAAAGGAGGAGATGTCTGAAACGTCTCCATGTTCAAGCATCTGTGGAGATCTCTCAATAATAGAATTGTGTCAAATCAATGGACCAAAAAATCGAATAATCAATTTTTGATTCAAGATTCAAGATTCAAGATGGGGTTAATTTTCGAGGTTTTTTTAACTTGAACGAAAGTGACATATTTTAAAACTTGGAATAGAGTGTAAATGGGACGACAAGGAAGAGTACAGGCTATGGAAGAGTGAGATAATAGACACATGGTAGTACTGCTGATGTGTCCATTTATTGGATATCTTGATTTCTCTAGTTATCGAGGCTGGAAACCCATTTAAAGTGCATTTTTATATACTTTTATCCCTGTTCTCTATAGCTTTACCATACGATTATTCAAAAACTAGTTGGTTCAAACAATAAAAAACATATATAATATTCGTTGCAATATGATCTAAACCGTTATATAGACACATTCTACAATTTGGTTATAACTTCATAATTCATTCATTCATTTAGGTAATTAAAAAAAAACCTTTGGATAAGCTTCATAATTGATCACTTGTAATTTCTCACCTTTTAAATATTCATCAACAGGTCTTCCAATATGTGTAATAATATTTAAATCGTAAGGTAATTTATTCTTAATCCTAGCATTTACCCATTCATGAAGATTTGCATCAATATCATCTTCAAATCCATTCGTATCTGAGAATTTCTCTTTGGAATAATTTTCATAATAATCAATAAATTCTCCATAAAATTCACTTTTACCATATAATTTATAATGAAATATAGTGTTTAAACAACAAACATTATAAATAATCTTCATTGCAATATGATCTTTATTTTTCAGTAGATCAATAAAATCTTGATCAAATGCAATCTCTACTATGATTTTAAATAATGATATTGGGAACCTATAACATAATGCTCTTCGACAACCTGATTCAAATTTAAAAATTGCATCAAGATAAACAATTTGTGAAACGTCAATTGGACTTGAATTTTCAGTAATGTAATCTTTTAATTTATTAATGAAAAATAAATCCTGATATTTTTCAAGATCTGAAACTTTAAGTTCCATATTATCGAAAAGTCCAATATTATGATACTTTGTATTTTTTAACATTTTAATAAATGGACCAACTTTATCGAAAAAATCATGAGTATTATTCATAACATCAAGTAATACTGAGTTTTTTTCCTTTATATTTAATTCATTTTCTGTAATTGAAGGATGTATCAATCGACATCCTGTGACCAATTTTTTCGCAACAAATAATTGACCCACGAGTTCTTCATTATCACATAATAAACTTTGTTTATCATCAGTATAACTAATCATAGATTTATACATTTCAACTAAATTCAAAGTGTTTTTAACGTATTTAGTCGCTTCTTCATAAACATTAACTCTTCCCTTTGATTTAATCAACCCAGTAGATATCAATTGTGAACTCATATCATGTTCTTCTTGGAAATAAACTTTAGGAGCATCATTAGCATCATAACTTGCCAAAATTCGAACACTACTTATTGCATATATTGAATTTTTAATCAAATCTGAACAACACCATAATGATGGTATTACATTACTCCAAAATTCACCAGCTTGGGAATTTATATTAAATGTAAAGAAATCTGGAGCGAAATCTAGATAAAACTTTAATAATTGTAATTCAAATGGTGTGACTTTTAATTGGTATGATAATGAATTTAATTTTTGCAAAGGTTTGTTATTAATTAAGCATGAGTCGGTAGAAGCTTCTTCTAAACCATTAATAATTGATACACTTGACACACTTGATATATCTGGATCATTAACAACACTATGTTTTTTGATTTTTTCATTTTGACGTCTAATCAATTTAACTTGCGGCAAGACTTGATAAATACATTGTCTTCCCGTCTGAACGCAATATTCACAAGTTGGTTTAACTTCATTACATTTGATTTTCAATTTTCTACAACTTAAACAACCATTCTTTGACCTTTGCAATCTGGGCTTTTTTTGAACAGAGGGAAGTTTATTAATTGTAGTTTTCAAAGTTTTAGTTCCATTTGTCTTCCCGTTTGCTATCAAAGGCGGCATAATGAGAAAAGTCTGTTGTATATCAGCAGTTATTAAAATTGTGTCAATAGATATAACCTTAGCATGAGTAATACCTTCTGTCCCTCTATCTCTTTAATGAGAGCAATACCAACTTCAAAGAGGATAAATAAGTTGTTAATAACAAGAGTTTTTGTAATTAATAACTATATATATTTATGTTTATTATGTAAGCTAAAGCAAAGTCACATGACCTTGGTTTCAAATTAATGAATTTAAAAGGAAACAAACAATCATAACTAAACTAAATAAACAATTGATGGGTTTATTGGGGTATTAGAAGCTTATGCGTATAGTTTTAATTTATCTTCATGTTACTTTTCACTTTTGTTTTGTAATTTTACGGAATTTTGTACACTCTTTAATTTGTATTTTAAAATTCAAAATTAATTAAATATTATCAGATCAGAATATGATTTTTGGCTCTGCAACATTGGAAACAGGCTTTTTCTTGTAACAAAATACATTGCAGTAATCAGAAACACATTAGAAATCATTCAGACCTCTTTATATTGGAAAATTTCCACTAATATGCTACAAGGACCTTATCGAAGCCGCACAGTCCATCTTTCCCACGACATTACCCATTCACGCTCTGGTTACAGTGGCCGAGTGGTTAAGGCGATGCCCTGCTATTTCGAGTAGCTGTTAGGCATTGGGTTCTACCTTCGCAGGTTCGAATCCTGTCTGTAACGCCATTTTTTTTGCAATTTTTGGACCCTTAAACACAAATGCTACACCGCTGCAGTTGATTTTAGTTGTGAATGTTGCCTTCCAACTATTCCTTTACATTCTACACACATTCCAGACTACTCTTTCAACCATTCAGTCTCAACTGTTTCAACTTTTTCAACTGTTTTCAATTGTTTTCAATTGTTTTCAGCCCTAAAACTGATTGATTTTGAATTTTAATTACGCGAATTTCTTGTAAAGTCGCGTTACTTAGTCAACAACAGACACAAAAATTTAATTTTATTTGAAAAATCATGAGAAAATGAGAAGGGAAAATGGGTTGATCTTATTGATGTGTGGCTTTGCATATTCCAAATAACACTTTCACACGAATAAATAGTTAATCCACCATCTTTCCAAATGAAAGTAATGTAGTCCATAATTTTTTTTTTTGTTGTTGTTATTTAATTTTGTTGTCGCAGCAACATTTATTTTCCCGCCCCAAAAATTGAAATGTCAACAAACAAAAAACAAAACAAAGCCAAAAAACATGAATTTGAATCTGAATCTGAATCTGAATATTGATATTTGCTGGATCTCAATCTGCATCTGGCTTCAAAATAGATACAACTATTGATTGTATACACACGGGTCAGTCGCTACTATACTATCCATATCTCTCATACCCATTTCTATCAATTATAGCTGCTTTTCCCACCTTTTTTTTAGCTGAAAGTTTTGCATTTGTTTACTTAATATACTCATTGAACTACACAAGTTTTATACCCCTTTGCTAAACAATGGCTTTGAGCAATAGAGACAGACGTAATGGGTTGATTCTATCAAACTCATATCGTAACTCTCAACAAAGATCTTATGGGAAGTTTAATAAGAGAAAGGCAAAATATAACCTGAATGATTTAGTGCTGGATATAAATAAGGACAAATCAACATTAAACAATGGTGGTGGTAATAATTCTTTAAACGACTTTGATATATCTAATGATTCTTTCAAGATGACCGATGATGATGATGATGATGATGATGATGATGATGTTAATGAAGATGAAGAACAAGATGGTGAAATGGTTAATGCTTCAAGTGATGATGATTTTGGTGATGAACCTTATAGCAATGCTCAAATTATAAACATTGCAATCTCAGATAATGAAGATAGTGATATCATCATGGAATCTCCTGAAAAGAAACAACAACAAGTTTCATCAACAGCTCCAATATCTTCTCCGTCTCCAATTAGTAGTACACCACAAAAGAGAGCATCCAAATCAAGTAAAGTTTTACAAGACATAACGTCTCCAAAGTTGAACAATAATAATACGGATTCTTTTAATGATAAAAGAATCCCTTTGTCTTCCACTCCAAGTTATCAAAGAAATAGCTCTGCTGGTCTATCACAATTCAGAAATAGAAATTCCATTAATTCAAATACTTCAAAAAGATGGTCACTATTATCTTTTAATAACGAAGCTGAAAAAGAGAATTTGAATAACTCAAAAAACAAAAGATTCTCAATAGCTTCTACCCAATCTACAAGTTCAACAAAGGATAAATCAAAAAGGTTCTCCATAGCTTCAGCTTCATCATTAACTGATTCTAAAAACAAAAGATTCTCAATTGCATCAACTCAATCAACATCTTCAGGAAATTCAATTAAAAATGCAATTTCAAAAGTTGGAAATGTTCTTTCTTCTGTTTCTGTTAGTTCCTTTGATGATTCAACTCAAAGTGAATCAAACACTCCTTATAAAAATATAAAACCAGGTGTCGTTGGTGAACAATCACAAACATCTATGAAAAGATCGAGCACATCAAGTAATGGATTTGATTTCAATTTACAAAATGTTTCTTCTCCAATCCCAATGAAAAGTTACTCTCAAGCAAGTACTTCCTCAACAAATATCAACATCAATACAACTTATCATAACAATAATACTATCAACAACAATAATACTATCAACAACAATAATACTATCAACAACAACAACAATAACAACAATTATGCTCAACAACAAAGAATACCATCTTCATCTTCTTCAAATGGCGGTGCTCCATCTACAAAAGATTCAGATAGTATTAGTATGATGAGTACTTCAAGTATAAGAACTTCAAAATCAAGATTTAGATTATCCTCTATTTTTTCATCAAGTAAGAAAAACAATGAAATGAATAATAATGGTGGCCATTCTAATAATAATGATAATGAATCAATTAGATCATTAAGAGGGAAATCTTCATTTAGTGATATGAGAAAATCTGTTTTATCAATGTCTCCAAGTAAACATTCATTATTTAGATTATCTAAAAAGGAAAGTTCTAATGATTTAAATAAAAAAAATCATTTAGATAAAACAATGATTTCATTACCAAGACCTGATACAAATTCAAGAGAGAAATTGAAAACAAGATTAAGAAATAGTTCTTCAATTATTTCAATAAATTCAGTCTTATCAAGACAACCAACAAATCAAACAATTTCTTCTTCTCAACATGCTCAACCTTATCATCATCATGAATTACAAGATACAGATTATGTTCCAACATTAGCTCCACCAGCGACAATTTCAGGAACAACTCCAGCTTCACATACAATGACAACACCACCACCAACAGCTGCAACTTCTTTATCAATAATGACATCAAATGAATACAATTCTCAACAGTTGAAAAAATTGATATCATTAACAGAATATCCAGAAGTTTTAAATTTTCAAGATTATATATCAGTTGCAGGTAATGCAAATAATCAAATATTAATTAAATTTGCAGAAGCTTCATATAGTGAAGTTTATCTGTTAAAAAATTATGAAACTAATGAAGTCTTGAAAATTTTCAAAATTATACCATTTGGTGATGGAGATTTTGAGCAACCAACAATTGATAATGTAATTCAAGAATTGAAAATTACCAAAAAATTATCAACAATTGATGGATTTATTAAATTAAATGAATCATGTATTGTTAAAGGTTCATATCCAAGATTATTATTAAAATTATGGGATGATTTTAATGAACTGAAAGAAAATTGTAATTATAGACCTGAATTTAATAAAGATCAACAATATTTAATTATGGATCTTGAATATGGTGGAATTGATTTAGAAAAATTTAAAGTTGAATCATGGGAACAATCAATTAAAATCTTTTGGGCAATTGTTAAAACTTTAAATGAAGGTGAAAAAAAATTTAAATTTGAACATAGAGATTTACATTGGGGTAATATTGTTATAAAGCAAAATAAATCCAAAAAAAATCAAAATGAAGAAATTGAAGATGTTATGAAAGATTTATCAATAATTGAAGAAACTGAAGAAGAAGAAGAGAATGGTGATGATGATGATAAGAATAATAATAATAAGAATAATGATGATGATGATGAAAATTCTGATGGATTACAAGTTAAATTAATTGATTATACATTATCAAGATTAGACGGTGATTTATTAACAGATGAACAAGATGTTATATTTACAAGATTAGATCATCAAGATTTTTTCAAAGGTTGTGGAGATTATCAATTTGATATTTATAGATTTATGAGAAATCAAATTAAATCAATTCAAAAAAGTGAATCATCATTAGATGAGATTGATTGGTCATTATCAAGTTTTGTTAATAATTTATATTGGTTACATTATTTATTAGATAAACTTTTAAATCATAAAAAAATTCAATCTAAAGATGAACAATATCATAAAGATTTATTATATTTATATAAATCATTAGATCCAAGAAGAAAAAAACTTAATGATTCAAAACCAAATTTTATTAAATCATCTCAATCTCAACAAAAGAATAAAAAAAGACAAGTTGTTTATTTCCAAGATTTTAATAGTTGTGAAGATGTTTTAAAATTTGGTGAATATTATGGATTGATACCCATGAATTGATGACATTGAGAATGCAGGAAAATAAATTTTTTTTGAAAAAAAAGACAATATATATAGTATATGGCTTACAAGCGGGACAGTTTTTACATATGTTAAGATTTATATCAAAACAAATGAACATTTTTTATTTATATCTATTTTTTTTGTAACTGAGTAGATTTAATAGGAGCATCACCAACTTGTAATTTTAAACTTTTATAGATGAATAAAACACCATTTAAAAATGCATTAATTAAAAAAATCCATTGTGATAAACCAATTGAACCAATTGGAGCACTTGGCCAACTTAATAATTTTTCAATAAACCATGGGAAAAGACCATTTGGTAACCAAAACACAGGAGTCTTTCTAAACCAACCTCTAAACACAATCATAGGACACCAATAAGAAATTTTCAAAACCATTGAAATTTTTTTATTAAAATTTTGATTCATATCAATTAATTTTGTTTCTAAATCATCAATTTTTTTACTCAATTCATCAAATTTTCGATTCAATTTTGTCCATTTAGCATATTGATCCTGTGGTGATAATCCAGTTTTTTCAATATATATTTGCTTCTTATCCTTTTTCAATTGATTTAATTCTTGTAATTTCGGGTTTGATGAATATTTCAAATAGATTAACCAAAGGGATTGGATGACGTTTTCCTGGCCATAATGCGAGAGAAAAGCACTGTATGTGAGCAGACCCAGAACTGAGAGAAGAAGGGTGTATGGCTCCATTTGTGATCAAAGACTATACTATATTGACTTTTAAAATTGGTGTTAATTCAGTGTAAAATGGTGTAAAATTATGGATTTTTGGTCAGAAAAGTGTTGAAGTTTTGGTGAAAATAAAAAAATTTGCCAATACACGACTTTTTTTTATTTTAATTTAAAGAAAAAAAAAAAAAAAACACAATTGTAAAATTTTTGATATATAGATAGAAATCACAATTTTGAATTGAATTGTACAATCAGTAGTTATATTTATTTGGTTGGTTGGGTTTCTCATTTTTTTTGGTGATTAGATATTGTGTCATTCGAACATGTCAGAGAACCATAGTTCAGAAGAGCTGGAGACATGGGTCAGTAATTTCTGTTCCCTTTATGGTCATGATTACTTTGTTGAAGTTGCACCTGAATTTATAGAGGATGATTTTAATTTAACTGGTCTTTCATCAATAGTACCATTTTATAGAGAAGCATTAGATTTGATTTTAGATTTCGAGCCTGAGAAGCCAATAAGTGTTAGTGATTTACCTTTGATACAACATAGTGCTGAATTATTATATGGATTAATTCATTCAAGATTTATATTAACAAAACAAGGATTAAATTTAATGTGTGAAAAATATCAAAAAAAACAATTTGGTGTATGTCCCAGATATTATTGTGATGGTATGCATTTATTACCTATTGGTACACATGATCAACCAGGAGTAGAAACGGTAAGATTATATTGTCCTTCATGTTTTGATTTATATTTACCAAATAGTTCAAGATATTTAAATATTGATGGAGCATTTTTCGGTACAACTTTTCCTGGATTATTTATTAAATTATTTACAGAAGTTGATAATCAAGTTAAATTAAGAAATAAAAAACAATATGAATTGAAAATATTTGGTTTTAAAATTAATGAAATTAGTGCAATTGGTTCAAGAATGAAATGGTTAAGACAATTACCAAAAACGAGTGATGAATTGGAAGAATTTCAAAATTGTGAATTTGAAATTAATGAACATGATCATGATTCACCAGGAGATGAAGAAATAGGAGATATAGGAGATGCTATAGAAGGTGATGATGATGATGATGAAGAAGAAGAGGAGGAGGAAGAGGAAGAAGATGTTGAAATGAAATGAGAATGGGTAAAGCTTATTTACTCTTGAATTGTATATTAGTTTTGGGTTGTATTTGTTTGTTTGCTTACAAGTGAAAAATTAATCTTAATGGTCATAATATTTATATATTTTTATATATATTATTTACAAGTATTTGGAGTTGAAAACCCAGATTATTTCATTGTAGTTTAATTAGTTTAATTAGTTTAATTAGTTTCCAATTTTTCAATGAGTCAAATTGATTGGTTTACCAGGTTCCCAATTTTTAATAGCATTATCTATATTTGACCAATATCTTAATCTTATAGTTTCCACAGCTGCATTTTCATAATCATTTTCATTAAATAATTGTTGTAAAATTTCTTCACTTTGTAAAATTCTTGAATCATTTTCCATTTTCAAATCATTTAATTCTTCTTCATTTGTAACATTTTCTAATGTTTCATGAATATCTAATATTTCAAATAATAATTCTTTATCTTTTAAACTATATTTTTTAGAAATATCATCTTTTGACAAATCAATATCATGTAATTCTAAAATATGTTGAGATCTTAATAATGAATTTTTCAATGTTGAATAACCTTTATTTAATAAAGAAGATTGAGAATCATCAAAATGTTGTTTATTTTGTTCAATATCATGTTGAATATTTGAATCTGGATGTAATTTTGTTTGTAAATTTCTATATTCTTTCCTTAATGTCTTTAAATCAATTTTAAAATTAATTTGTGAACCTGTTGTCTTGGGGAAAAGTTTGAAAAAATTTGTAGTAGTGTTGGTATTGAGCAATCTCTTGAAAATCAATGGCAATGGCTTCAAGAACATCTTGGAAGTTAATTGAACAAATTAATTGATATTGTTTTTTTCGATCAATAATGTCAAAAAGTTTTCACTTTGTATACAAAATTTGAAGGTTTTCCATTTCCATTTCGAAAATATCCTTAAAAAATCTCGAAATAAAATCCACTTGAAGAAACTTTATCAAAACATTATTAAAACCAAATTTCAACATCAAATTCCAATTGAAAAGTGACATTACAATTCTTATCCCCCAGTGATTATGGACATTAGAGAAAAACTCATCATTTCAAGACCTCTGTATCTCAAAGATGACGAATGTGGATATTGTCACCATTCCAAACCACAATCTCAGGCAATTTCAATTCCAAGTTGGAGTGAATATTATAGTTCTAGAACAGATTCAACACCTCCTTCCATATCTATAGGATTCCAAGTAGAGAATATGACTATAGATCATTATGATCAATTGATTAATAAAGGGTTTAGAAGATCTGGTTGTTTTTTGTATAAACCGGACTTGATTCGTGGTTGTTGTAGGATGTTTACAATTCGTACAAATTATGAAATGTTTAAATTGAATAAGGAACATAGACAGACTATTAATAAGTTTAATAAGAAATTGGGAATAAAGGTTCATGAAGGTGGTGGTGGTAATGGTGGTGGTGGTAATTATGATTTGATTAAAGAATTGGATAAAATGGATGGAAATGATCGATTGGAAATTAAGTTTGAATCAAGTTGTTTTACAAAAGAGAAGTTTAAATTATTTACAAAATATCAAAATGCAATTCATAATGATTTTAATACTAAAGAAAGATCATTCAAGAGATTTTTATGTGATACACCTTTTAATCAAAGTAATGGATTAATATCTGAAAATAATGATGGAGAATTGAAAGTTATTAAATATGGTGCAATTCATCAATGTTATTATTTAGATGATAAATTAATTGCAATTGGATTTTTAGATATTTTACCAACTGGTATTTCATCAATTTATTTTATTTATGATCCTGAATATAAAGAATTAGCTTTAGGGAAAGTTAGTGGATTAAAAGAAATGGCATTAAGTTATAAATTAGGATTAAAATATTATTATTTAGGTTATTATATTGAAGATTGTCCCAAAATGAATTATAAAAGAAAATTTGGTGGTGAAATTTTAAATGTTGTTAATGGTAAATATTATAAATATGATTTAATTAAACAATATATGAAAGATGGGAAATTTTTTGTTATTAAAGAGCAAGATGATGAATTGAAAGATATAGTGGAAGAATTATATGGAGTTGATGGTACAGAATATCAAGATGCTAAACAATTTTCTAGAAATTGGCAAGATGTTGATTATGATAAAGTGAATAATGATATAATGTCGATTGATGAGGATTTAGATCTTGATAATGATGGATCGAATGATGATGATGATGATGATCCATGTTCAATTCCCACTGTGGTTCCAGGGTTAACTAATTTGAAGACATTAGCTACCAATTGGAATAGTACAAGTCAAATAGATGGTGCAATGATCTTCGCAGATGGTTATATACGACCAATTATCTATGATTTGGAGACTAGAAAGAATAAAAGAATAGTGTTGGATACGATAAGATTACTGGGAAGGAAGCTGTTCAATGAGTCAGTGGTGTTCATGTGAATAAATCAATAAATAAATGAATAAACCAATAAACCAATAAATCAATAAATCATATAATATGTCTAAATGAGCAATGACCCAGTAAAGCAACCAGGTCACGTCTCCCGCCTACGCTCCGCCCAAGTCTCCCGCCCAAGTCTCCCGCCTAACCCCAATCGTCTCCGCCTACGTGGCAGCAACTCTTCCGTCTAGCAAAATTGGCAGCCGCATTTTCCCGGCCACAGAATTCCAATCACACGATAACGAACTCGTTCCGAAAAGTATATAAAGAGCTGAATTTCTCCATTAACGCAACCCCTTTTCTACCATTTCCACTTCATATTGGACAATCAACTCTAATAAAGAAGTTATTACTACTACTACTACAGCTACTACTACTACTACTACTAAAGATCACACTCCCATCATGACTAGAACTCAGAAATGGACCTATCACGAAAAGAAAGCAGAACCACACATGTTCACTCACAATGGACATCCTGATCAGAATCCACAACATACTAAAAAAAACGGTGCAGGTCGTGGTAATTGGGGATCACCAGGTGATGAAATTAATGATTTGATTGATGATGGTGAAATCAATCCTGTCTTTAATAAGAGACGTGGTTCAAATTCAAGTGGTAATGAAGTTAAGTTTGATGCTATTCAACATAACTATGATCACATTGATGAAGATGACGAAGATGACGAAGATGACCAACTTGATGAAGGTGATGAAATGAATGAAGTGAATGAAATGAATGAAGAAAGTGACGAAACTAAATGATGTTATGACCAAGGGATAGAAGGTGTGACATTAATGACCTCCAACCCCTGATTTTTATACGATGAGCTCTCGCATGATAGAATGATTATTATTATTGTTATTGTTTAGGCTACGAATGAATGGCTATTATTACGACTTGTAACAGTGTAGCACACCACTTATATCTGACCACTTCTTTTCTCTCACTGTCGATAAACAATTTGTTGTTGTTGTTGTTGTTGTTTTCGTCTCACGAGATTTCAGTTTTACCCCGGAAAATCTCATGACAGATTTGTTATCGCCGTGAAATTTAAGTATGGCTGAGAATTTGATATTAATGAATGAATTTACAACTACATAAATATAACATTAATTTATCCATTATCTATTATGCCTTATGCCTCTATATATACTCCTAGCTGAGTATCATTTCATCATTTTTTCAATCTCATGCTTTACACCTTTTTTACGTTGTCTTTCTATATATAAATCAAAATGTTTTGTAATTCGTTTACTTATACCATCATTATTCAAATAATCAAATTCATTAAAAAATCCTTCATCAACTTTATATCTATTTGTGATGTTAAAATTTGGTAAATTTTGATCTCTCCCAACACCACAAACAACACCATCAACATATTTACATTGTAATACACATAATAATCTTTGTATCATATCCATACTTGTTCTATCAACTCCATCTTTATAAACACCAACAAGAACTTGTTTGCCCCTGTTTTCCTCTTTTAATTGTTTTAAAACACTTATATGATATGGATTAAATAAATCAAAACTACCTTCAACATAAATAACTTGATTCATTTCCCTTGGAAACAATTCTTTAACATTATTATTTCCATCATTTATATACCAAACACCATTAAATGGAGTCTTCCCATCAAACCCACTACTAAACTTCCCAATTAATTCTTTATTCTCATTAATTGCAACTTCAATATCTTTGATATAATGTTCATCTGTGGGGAATAATAATCTATTAATTAAATCTGTAGTACTAACACCTTCAGTTCTTTTAACTAATTTTAATCGACCTTGATCTCTAACAATCCCATAACAATCATTCCCTTCGGAATCAGTTGTAATATCATCACCATGAACAACATATTTACATAACCAATCATTCATAATTTCAGGATTTGTAACATATGGTGCATTTATTATAGTCTTAGTTGTCCATTTATTACCATCAATAGTAAATTGACGTTCTTTAAGATTCATCACCGTGGGGCCTTTATTCTCAAGAATTTCAAGATCAGAATGAATCCCTATGAAAAGTTCTGATCCTAATTGTTTTGCTTGTAATATTGCATTTGCATGTCCTATAAATATTATAATTATTGTTAGATTATTGTAAAAAACATTGATGCGGTTTTTTTTTTTTTTTTTTTCATGAGATACTTACCATGATGGAAAAAATCAAAACAACCATCAATCCAGATCCGTTCTTCTTTAAGAATTGTCATGTTGAGAACCTTATCTTTAGTTATAATTTCAAAAGTGTTTTGTGTTGATTAAATTGGAATTTAAATTAAAATTTCCATGTGCTATTTATTTTGAATAGGTCGGAAATATTCCCGAGAAATTTTAAAAATCACGTGAACAATCTTTTTTTTATTTGAATTCCGAGCATTGGTATAGAGTTTTAATAAACAATTTACAATTAAATTTGTACTTTTACCTTATTGAATAGGTTTAATTGTCATTGGAAGATCGATCAGGATGATATTCAAGTCCAGTGATGTGTTCTATAAGTTGGAGAACCATTACTTCAAGGCGAATTATCAATATGAAGCTCCAAATTATTCACAAGATGTTATAATTATACCAAATTTACCATCATTTAAAGTAATATTTATACCATGAAAAGATATTCAAAGAAGAAGAAAAAGTATATAGTAACTGACACCAATAGATCAACTATAGAATGATGATTAATGATGAATTAGTAGATACTTCCAATTTCATTAACGAATATCTCATGAAATCAATGGAATCAAGTAATGTATGTGAAATTACCACAAATTAACAGAGCGCCTCCGACATTCATACTAATAAATAACTGTTCTAGTTCTGGAATGAATTACAATATAAATTCGAGACAGAATATTCGAATAATTATGCATTCACTTGTCGTTTGGAAGATCAATTGATGAATCAATCAATTTTATCAAGGTTTAATAATGTAAAGTTTGTTTATTTGGATGAAATCACTATTGATGTATCAATTTATACAGAAATTTTGAATTTAACCAATTTGATAAAATTGTTAAATTACTTCCATATTTCTATGATTTTCAATCATTTAGAATTTGAAATGCCCTTTGTTTTCAATTATCATTCAAGACAATCATTTAAGAATAATATTAAATATCTTCATTCAATTTCTTTTTCTTTAATTCAATCAGATAAATTAACATCCAAATTATTAACCACGTTGTATTCCCAAAATAAATCATCTGCTAAATTCCTTTATGATTTGAATCAAAATAAACATAAAAGAAATTATCAATCATCCAAGATGAAGAGGAAAAGTACACCAGAACATACATTAATCCTTTTCAATAATGAAAATATGGATGAAACTAATCTTCCCCAATTAGCTCATCTTTTAGGCTGATTTGTATTTATACTTCAATTTACCTAATCCATCAATATCATTATCCAATTCAATAATCCAATACATCAATAATATTGAACTAATACAAGCTATAATAGGCACATAATAAATTAAATTTAAATCCCAACCTTGATCATAACGTTGTAGAATCACCACCATAGAAATAATCAAGTTTAATACATTGAAAACTGTTGAATTAAACAAAAAATTGACTTTTTCAACCAAGGAAGATTCAATACTTTGGAAATTTAAAAAATGTAAATATCTAACTTTGATCAATGATAAAACCAAACTTAAAATCGATAAGAAACTAGCAACACTATTAACTCGACAATATTTCAAATGGATGAAAAATGGTAATGGAATTAAGTAAATGATTGAAAAAATATTTATAAAAATCTTGTTTGTTTGTAAATTATCTAATCTTAGTAATTGAACAAGTTCTTCTTGATCTTCTGTGTCTAACGGCATGTCTTGATCTAGTTGATTCATCTTCTGGATGGATTGTCTGAGACGGGGCATGATGAGAGTAAATAGCCTTCGATGACTTAAGTGGTTCGTTTACTTGAATATCGGTATTCTTTCAATATGTTTTCAATAGTGTTGATATTTTCACATTTTTGATCTCTCCGATATTGGAAAATCTAATCTGCAAAAAGTTGAAATGCTCACTTTGTTCCAATATTTGCAAATCTATAAATTCACAACATCAACATGACAAAATCACTTCCCTTTAAAGCATACATTTCCAAAATACCAACCACAGCTGCACAGCAACAACAACAACAACAAACTCCTCAGACAATATTTCTTCATGGTTTCTTAGGCTCACATAAAAACTTCAAATCATTAGCTCGTCATACACATTCAAAACTTCATCATTCAACATATACAATCGACCTACCAAATCATGGTTCTGCTCAGAGATTATTCCCAATGAATTATGATGTACTCTCTGATCATGTCGAAGATTTCATTTTAAAACATCAATTGACAAAGAATGGTAATGGGAAGGTAAATATAGTGGGTTATTCAATGGGTGCTAAAATTGCAATGAATTTAGCTTTGAGATCATCATCCTCATCATCATCCTCATCATCATCATCATCCTTGGTGGATAAGTTGATTTGTATTGATAATGCACCAGTGAATAAAGATATAGGACCTGATTTTAGGAAATATGTTAAAATTTTGCCCGAAGTATTACATTGGTCCAATGCAAATTTTAATAAAGAGAATTCTACATGGAGAAATAATACATTGAAATATATGGTGAATGAGAAGGGAATACCAAATGTGAATTTTGCAATGTATTTATTGGATAATATAAAATATGATACCAAATTAGAAAAATTTGATATCAAACAGCCCGTTGAGGAATTTAATGAAGTGGTTTTAAATGATTTGGGTTCATTTCCAAATTATAATAAACCTGTGATGAATAATGCATTGTTTATAAAAGCTTCTAAAAGTGGGTTTGTGGATCATGAAGGTGTTGAAAATATTAAAAAATTGTTCCCAAATTTCGTGTTGAAGGAGATTAATGATACTCATGATGGTGTTTTAGTTAATCATTATAAAGAAGTTGAAGCAATGATTATTGATCATTTGAAGTAGAGTTTGGTAATAATAAATAAATGAATAGCATTGAATATAGTTGAAAAACTTCGTAGAGTTAAAAATGAATTACGACACCAATTATCTAAAGTAATTTATAAGCTGAAATAATACTACAATGGTATTATTAAACAATTCAAATCCAATTTTATTAGACTGGTTCAAAATTTTTTGATTCGGCCTCTCAAAAAATCAATTGTCTTGACAATAAGGAGCTTTTGGAGTATACGAGCCATTGAACTAAGTGACAAACGACGTTTTATGTAACTACGCTTTATGTAACTTTAATAACATTTATTCCAATTGGAAAATTTATCTCCAAAAAGAGAACTGTAAAAAATATAAACAATGGTCCAGAAAATTTAAAAAAACACATATTGTAAAAAAAAATACTGAAATAAAAAAAAAATAAAACTCCAGTGGGTATAAAGAGCAGTAATAATATAATTTAATATAGTTGTAATGATGTAGACAAAAAAAATCATGTAAAACCAAATAACATGAATTGAACTAACATTAGTTTAAATCAATAAATTAGATTTTTCAAAAGCAATGAATCTAAAACAATAATGAATGATTAAGCAAATTTGAAAAACTATGGCTATTGTACAGAGAATTGAGAATGGAAATTCATCTCATCTTTTGTTAAAGGGATAATGTAATAATCAACTTTAATTCCAACCTAATGAATTTTGTGCAGCAACAGGCGCAGAAATTTTTGGAACATAGTTATCAACTTGTGACATTTCAGGTTGTTGAGATAATTGTGAAGATCTTGTATAATGTGAAGGAGTTGAATATGAAGGTAAACGAACTCCAGCACCATATTGAACGGAATCAAAAGATTCAGTGGAATCATTAGCATGAGACATTGGTAATATTGAACTTGAACGTGATTCTAAACGAACACGTTTTTTGTTTATAATAAAACGAACAATTAAAATCAACAACGAAATATAAACAGTACCACCAACAACTGAACCAATTGTAATACCTGCTAAGCGAGCTTTACCTCCTGGAGTAGTTGTATTAACAGATGAAGAATATTCCAAAGCACCAGTATCTTGTTCACTTGATTGATCATTTTCATTTGAGTTTGAATTTGATGAACCAGAAGATTGTTGTAATTTTCCTAATAAACCGGTAATTGGAATTGATGGATCAATTAATGTACTTAAAGCTCTTGCAGTTGCTTCATTATTTGAATATAATGATGAAGTTTGATTTAAAATTAGCTCTTGTAATTTTGAAACATCTTTTGATGGGAAATAAACTTCAGCAACGGTAATAATATATTTAACTTCTGATGAAACGAATGGAACCATTTGTAGAACACTTGTATTTGATGATTTGAAATTGAAAGGATAATTTAAAACAGCTGGTAAATATTCAAAAACTTGAGCACTTGATAATGAGTTTTTAACAACAAATGGATAATTTAATGGTTCTTTAAAACCAATAGTAATTAAATCATAATTTGATGGTGCATCTTGAATTGAATCTGGCGCAATAGCCTTTGGTAATGATGAAGTTGCAGCTGGTTGAGTTGAACTTGCAGTTTGTCCACTTTGAGTTGAAGTTTCTGCAGTAACTAAATTAGTTGGCAACCAATTAACTGATGATGAGGTAGATGATGATTGTGCAGGAGTTGGTGGAACAGTAGCTGAACTTGAAGCAGATGCAGCCGGTGGAGCTGCTGGCGCAGTACTTGAAGCACTTTGAATTGAAGCACTAGTGAAACCAGATGAAGCAGCTGGTTGTGGACCAATATATGATGATGAAGGTTCAACAACACTTGATGATTCCATAACTGGAGTAGTAGCAACAGCTGAAGTTGAAGTCATTGAGGAAGATGCAGCTGATTCGATGACGGCTGAAGTTGATGGACTAACAGATGGTTCCAAAACTGCTTGTGACGAAGCAGATGATGAAACAACTGGAACAACTGAACTTGATTCGATAGCAGCGCTTGATACTGAAGCAGATGATGAACTTTTTAATGAAGTTAAAGTAGGTTCAACAGCTTGAACAGATGATGAAGATGCACTGCTAGTAGAAACAAATGAAGATGGTGTAGGAGATACCGAAACAACACTTGCACTAGTTGTTGAAACAGATGAAGATGAGTCAACAAGAGCAACAGATGAAGATAATGGAATTGAGGATTCTGAAGTAGCACTTACAGCACTTGCACTAGTTGAAACCACAGGAGCAGCACTTGATGATTGCTCAACTGAACTTAATAAAGTTGATGATGGTTCAATAAATGCTGATGGTGAAGAAGTCTCTGAAGTAGAAACTGATGGAATCAATGATGAGGTACCTGAAGTACTTAAAGTACTACTTCTAGTAGATAATGATTCAGCAGCTGAAGATTCTGGGACAATGGATGCACTAGATGGAGTAACAACACTATAGTCAGTCTCTGAAGAACTTGCAGTAGCAGTGCCAGAAGTTGATAAGGTTGGACTAGCAGTTGAAGAACTTGGAATCAATTCAGCAGCTTCAGTACTACTTGATTCTGCAACACCAGATGTAGATTCTTGAGCAGTTAATGAACTTTGTAATAAAGCTGAAGAACTTGGAATAACAACAGAAGCTGTACCACTTGTACTTCCTTCTTGAGTGGAAACCGATAATGGACGATCTGAAGCAACTGGTGAACTAGTTTTTGCAGCAGTAGAAGAAATGGCTTCAACGCTTGAAGTTGGAGTAGTTGAAGCACTACCAGTAGCAGAAGTTGATTCTTCATACACAGATGGTAATGGAGAACCAGTATCTGAAGCACCAGATGTAATACCTGAAGTTGAAGCAGAAGCGGCAGCAGTAGTACTTGGAATATCAACTTGAGCAATTGATGAACTTGCAGAAGCTTCGGCACTTGTTGAACTTAGATGTTCAGGTCTTGGGATCAATGAGCTTGATGTACCTGCAACTAAAGCAGTTTCAGAACCTGAAGCAACTGAAGCACCTGAAGCAGGTGAGGCAGTTGAGGCAGTAGTTTCACCTAAAGTTGAAGTACCAGAAGTAGTAACAGGAGTTGATGAAGCACTTGAAGTAGTTGTACCAGAGGTTGTTTGAGTAACGGAACTTGGTGTTGCTGAAGTAGTAGCTGAAGTTTCACCAGAAGTAGTAGCTGAAGTAGTACCCGAAGTTGGAGTAGTTGATGCAGAGGTAGTTGAAGCAGAGGTTGAAGCAACAGCAGTGTTAGATTCAGTACCTGTATTACTTGATTGAACAGGAACAACACTTGATGAAGCTGGTGCAGTTTCGGTTGTTGATGGTGAAGATGATCCAGTTGATTCAGTTGTAGCTGAGGAAGGAGTTGATGCTGCACTTGTACTTGTAGTAGTTGGTGAAGTTGATTCTGCAGCAACAGATGGTGTTGTAGAGGTTGATTCAGTTGTAGCTGATGAAGGAGTTGGTGTTGCACTTGTACTTGTAGTAGTTGGTGAAGTTGATTCTGCAGCAACAGATGGTGTTGTAGAGGTTGATTCAGTTGTAGCTGATGAAGGAGTTGGTGTTGCACTTGTACTTGTAGTAGTTGGTGAAGTTGATTCTGCAGCAACAGATGGTGTTGTAGAGGTTGATTCAGTTGTAGCTGATGAAGGAGTTGGTGTTGCACTTGTACTTGTAGTAGTTGGTGAAGTTGATTCTGCAGCAACAGATGGTGTTGTAGAGGTTGATTCAGTTGTAGCTGATGAAGGAGTTGGTGTTGCACTTGTACTTGTAGTAGTTGGTGAAGTTGATTCTGCAGCAACAGATGGTGTTGTAGAGGTTGATTCAGTTGTAGCTGATGAAGGAGTTGGTGTTGCACTTGTACTTGTAGTAGTTGGTGAAGTTGATTCTGCAGCAACAGATGGTGTTGTAGAGGTTGATTCAGTTGTAGCTGATGAAGGAGTTGGTGTTGCACTTGTACTTGTAGTAGTTGGTGAAGTTGATTCTGCAGCAACAGATGGTGTTGTAGAGGTTGATTCAGTTGTAGCTGATGAAGGAGTTGGTGTTGCACTTGTACTTGTAGTAGTTGGTGAAGTTGACTCAGCGGCAGCGGATGGTGTTGTTGAAGTTGATTCAGTTGTAGCTGATGAAGGAGTTGGTGTTGCACTTGTACTTGTAGTAGTTGGTGAGGTGGATGATGGAGTTGGAGTTGGAGTAGTGGTGCTTTCAGTTGTAGCTGACGATGGCGTAGTATTGGTATCAGTTGAAGCTCTATTAGCTATAGTTGAAGATGAAGCAGCACTAGTTGTTGGACTACTTGTTGTAGTCTGTTCTTTTGATGAAAAATTTTCTAATGCAGTAGTTGAAGGTTTTGTTGGTTCAGTTGATGGTGATGATGGAGTAGCTGTTGTTGATTCTTTAGTTGGAGTTGTTGAACTTGAAGTATCCAAATTTGTTGAAGAAGTTGGTGCAACTGGAGTAGTACTTGAATCCCAATAATTATTAGTTGGAGAATCTGTTGAAGAAGTTGGTGCAACTGGAGTAGTACTTGAATCCCAATAATTATTAGTTGGAGATTCTGTTGGAGAAGTAGTTGATGAAGAATCATCTTGACCCCAAAAATTCATAGAACTTGGTGCCACAACATTGGTAGTTGAAGAACTTGAACTTGGTAATGTTGCAGAGTCAACATTTGAACTTGAAGACCAACTAGTACCATTTGAAGCAGCGGTATTTGAATCAATACCTAATTTTCTTAACCAATCAAAGTTTAACGGAGAAGCTAAAGTAACTTGTAACAATAACGCTAATGTTAAGACATTCATCTTTACAATTTATTGTTAATAAAATAATTGATATACGCTCTTTTTGAAATAATCTCTTGTTCTTTCTCTATAGTCTTTCTAATAGTAGTAATAAAAAGATGGAACTTGGTATGATGGATATTGACTGATTGATTGATTGATTTATATGTATATGAGTAGAACAACACGACTTTATTACAACAACTCTGGATAATTGTGATTATAAAAGAGAGACTTGAGTTAGTTAAGAGTTAGTTAAAAAGAGTGTGTGCCTGGGAATCTTGAAATAAGACAGATTGTTAATTGAATGCCAATGTAATTCCCCTTTCTTCTTGATATGGAAAGCGATTGAAATGGATTTCTAAGTGAATGAAATGTTTGTCAACCTAAGCGCTAGGAGTTTTGTTTTTGCCTTTGATATATTTATATCTGATGATAATAGACACAGCGCCTTGCAAACAAAATGATGGGAGTAGAATGGATAGGTATTGGTACGCTGATAATCTGTGAGATATCTTGCTGATGAATGGGATGTGGATGATGGTTGTAGTTGTAGTTGTATTTGTTTGGATTGTAATGGTAAAAGTTTGTTTAAAGTATTGTTGTTGATGTTTTTGAGGATATCAAATTCAGATTCAGATTTTGGAATGAAAATTGAGAATGCTGAAAAAATGCAGAAAAACAACGAGAATTTGCCTATTTAGGAAATGTTCCCAAGACAGACACTGCGAATAACACGAAATGGAGTTCTCAAGTTGGATTAAGCTGTGAATAAGTATAAATATATGGTGAATATATGGTGAATAAGTATGAATAAGTATGAATATAATGGGAGAACAAGAGCGTATAAGAGTGTACAATGTATGGTATCTCAATATCTTACACCACAGACCATACCCCTTGCTACTACAATCGTGATCCATGGACTGATCTGATTCTTTCCCTTTGCAGTAGTTGTTGAATGGCTAATTGAATCTCAGTCGCGCATCTTGCAAGGATCAAGTCTAGACGTTCGGAATCTGGACCTCTCCGTCTACGAGAACTACACTTTAGGCAGAACAACAGACGACGACGAGCCCAGACTCAGTGGGGACTAAGGCAGATCCTCTTAAATTCCCTTCGCTTCTCAATGATCCCAGCCTAACTCTAGACAGACTCCAGACAGACTCTAGACAGACTCTAGACAGAAAGAGAGAGAGAGATACACAGCAACCACCGAAAATTAGCGCCTCAATAAACAAATTCTGTCCCTTTGGAGACAACATTCCACACTGAAACCAGTACAAAAAATGGACATTGGTCTAGAACCAGGACTACAAATCTATAATAGACATAAAATAATAGACATAATAAAGCCCTAAAACACTAGGGAGTAGTGACACAATGGAACTGAATACCATTATCTATTGTTCTAGTCCTGATAACAACAAGACACACAATGCTATCACAACTTACAATTTAACAACTGGTCAGTGATCACTCTCGTCAATCCGATACGCAATGACCATCTTTGTTCCCGAGTCCTTACCTTGATCAGGTTTTGTTCTCTGTTCAATTCCCAATTATCTTCTCCCATAAAAAAATTAATCTTCAATTCAGATCTCAAATTTTGACAATTTTCTTTTTCTTTTTTTAGAAATAATTTGGCGACGATTATGTAATCCCAATAAATAATGACTCATTATGTCATTTATTATATAAGCACATCGGATATTAGTGGACATTGGGCAGATATTGGATAAATTATACAATATTCAATCACTAGACATTTGATCATTTCTATTCATGATATATAATGTTTAATCTACAATCATTTTATGCAAAATCATACATCATATTCATATCAAGCTATATAGTCTACGAAAGGTGCTAGCTTCAACTGGATTACCCCAAAATGTCATCAATACTAACATCATTATCAACTTTAATAGCCTCTTTCCAAAATTTATTCAAATGTCTAGAACCAGAATCACAAGCAATGATTACAATATTCTTATTCTTTAAATCTTGTTCACGACATAATTTCATGGATGCGACTGCATTAATAGCAGTTGATGATCCTATAAAGATACCATCATTAACACTTAGAAATTTAGCCATCTTTATAGCTTGTTCATCTTTTACCTTTATGGAATAATCTATAAAATCTTCACCTTGACTAAAATTATGTGTGATTCTATTCAAACCAATCCCCTCCACTATAGTATCCACTTGATGTCTTCTTCTTGTACCTTCTTTTTCCTCATTGGTATACATAACTCCATAATTTATTCTATTGAAAAATCCAGAACCTTGAGGATCTGCTAAAATAGTTGTTATCTTATCACCAATTTTTTCTTTTAAATATTTGGAAACACCAGATATAGTACCACCAGTACCACAGCCAGCTATAAAATAATCAATATTACCATCTAATTGTTTATAAATTTCTGGTCCTGTTGTATTATAATGAACTCTCCAATTCTGATCATTCTCAAATTGATCCGCAAAGACACCTTTAACACCACCTTCATCATTTCCACGCTTGCAATTTAATTCATCATTTGCCCTCTTTGCACTATTTACATATTGACTTGGATCCACAATTGAAGCAGGTTTAACTTTAACAATATCAACACCTAAAGTTTCAAATAATGCTAACTTATCTGGTGATGTATCATCAGGTAAATGAATTTCTGATTTATATCCTAAAGAGTTGGCAACAGTACCAATTGAAATACCAGTACTACCTGAAGTACCTTCAAATATCACATCTCCAGGTTTTAATCCATTGATTTTTTCTTCTTCAGAACGAATAATAGCTAAAGCAACTCGATCTTTTGCTGAACCACCTGGATTCATACATTCTAATTTTGCATACACGTTACAGCCAGTAGCTTTTGAAAGTGATTTGATTAAAATCATTGGTGTATTTCCTATAAGTCCTTCAACTCCAATTTCTGGTGGTGGTAATTTTGTTAATTTAGTGGATTTATGTGTCTTGTGTAATTGGTTTAAAGTATACAAGATACCTATTATAGATACCCCACATGCTGAGATCTCTTTCCAAGTGAAGTGTGGCATTGTCTTCCTTTTGTGTTTATCTCAAAATAATTAACAATAAAGTGATTATAAACCATGGATTTTTAATACCTTTTGCACTTTTTCACGATATTGTATAAAATCAAATCAGCAAAATAATGGTGTCTGGATTTTTCTTTTGGCCGTTGAAAGTTTGACGTGAAATTCAGAAGACAATCCAAATTATTAATCATCAAGAGACAATAGGAAGCTATAATAGGACCCTTAAGAACATTCCAGTATCATCATTGGGTTATCCCGTAATCTGAATATTGCTATAGAGTGAGGTGCAAAAGTGATCCATCGTGGAAGTGTTAGAAATTGTTGGTTTTTTTGAGGACTACTTGGTTTGAAAGACTTTTGTAATTTTATGCCGGCCGGGAGTTTCGAGTTAAAAGTCACAGGGTTTATTTAAAAGTCTCTTATTGTTTTATTGAATCAAACAACAGCAAAGTGAAGAGGAAGAAGAAGAATAAGAAGAAGAATAATACATTATCCTAATAGAGATAAACCAATTTCAAGATGATGAAAGAAGAAGGTCAATTCGTCGTCCCTGATAATCCTACAATTTCCGCGGATAACAACGGTAATAATGGTGATAATAACAACAATAGTAATAATACTGGAAATAATGCTAAACCACCCAAGAAATATTCAGTTAAATTCAAAAGGTCAAGATCTTCAAGAGCTTGTGAAGTTTGTCATAGTAGAAAAGTTCGTTGTGATGCAATGATTCATATTCCTTGTACAAATTGTTTAACTTTTGGTTGTGAATGTAAATTTCCAGAACCAAAAATAAGGAAAAACGCTAAAAAGAAGAAAGAAGTTGATGATAATAACAATATAATAGAAAATAAGGATTCAACTGTTAATGGCAAATTAAAGACAGAAAGTTTGAATTCATCGTCAATCCCATCAAGTGCAGGATCATCAATTAGAGAAGGTTTACATACAAAACCAACACCAACATCATCAACATCACAACAACCAGCATCAATAACAATACATTCAAAAAAGAAAAATGAGCCTGTTGCAGCTGTATCTGCTCAAAGTGCCAAAATTGATCAATCAAAATTCTCTCAAAAAATGTCATCCAATTCATTCATTGGAACTTCTTCAACTGCAAATTTATTAAATGATCGTACTGAATGTGCAAATACATATCGTTTAAAAGATGAGTTTGTTCCACCAAAATTGAGAAAGACAATGGAAAAAACCCGAATGGGTCTGGATGTTGTACAAATGGAAATCCTTAGAGTTCGTGGTGCTTTCTTATTACCAGAGAAACAATTATGTGATGATTTAGTTTATACATTTTTCGATAGAATTTATCCTAATGAACCTGTTTTAGATAAGCCTAAATTCATGAAAGATTATGAAGAAGGTTCTGTTTCCATCTTGTTATTACAATCTGTTTTATTAGCTGCTTCAAGAGTTTCAGAAAATCCAAGTTTATATGATTCTGATGGTTCAAATTATTTAGCAAGTTGTACTTTTTTCCAACGTGCCAAGGCACTTTATGATGCAAATTACGAGAGAGATCCTTTAACTCTTGTACAATCATTAACACTTTTCACTAAATTTTGGGAAGGTTTAGATGATATTTTAGGAAATTCATATTATTGGAGTCGTATTGCTATAACAGTCGCACAAGGTTATGGATTTCATAGAACTTTGAATGATACATTATCATCACATGATAAAAAAATATGGAAAATTGTTTGGTGGAATTTATATATAAAAGATATATCAACATCAGTTGCATTTGGACGTCCAAAAATCATTCATTTAGAAGATTGTGATGTTGAAATGATTAAATCAACAGATTTCCCTGAAGATGTTTCATGGGAAGATTCTGAATCATTTATACAAATGATAAAATTATCGGAAATTATGTCAATTGTTCTACAGGAACAATATAGTGCAAAAGCTGAAAAATTTAGACATCGTGAGAATTGGGTTATAACTCACTGTGATATGCTTATGAGTTCATGGAGAAATAATTTACCTCATAAATTACAATACACTCCAAATAAGGAATTCCCATTGTCTATAAATTGTTTGAATTTATATTATTATAGTGCAATTTGTCTTGTTCATAGATCCAATATGGTTAAAACTGCTACATTACATGGTAAATCATATCCATCTGAAGGTATTGTTTTCCAAGCTTCAAGAATCATTGCAGATATAGCAGCTACAATGTTAAGAAATAATCAAATGAAATATTGTAATGCATTCATTATTCCAACATTATTTACAGCTTCAATGACTTTTATATGTCATTTAGAATCTTCAAATGTTTCAATTTCCAAAACTGCTAAATTAGGATTTGATGTATTATTCAAAGCTCTAGAAGAAATTGGTAAAAACTATTTAATTGCAACTGTTATTGCTCATAACATGCATAAGTTAGCTACGGATAATAAAGCAAGACATAAGATTCTTTCACACTTAGCTAAAAGAAGTATAAGTGAAGAAAGTGGTTCAAACCAATCAAATATTCAAACTAATCCAAATCCTTTCCCTGTCCAACCATTAAATGCTAGCCATGAAAATATGAGTCCAACTATTCAACAACAACAACAGCAACAAGGGCAACCTCCACAACCACATTCGCAAGGTGCTACCACTTCTTCATCAACACAACCAAGTCCACAACAACAAAAGTTTGAAGAAGAATTCCATAAATATCCACATCAAAGAGTTTCGATGAACCACGGTGTCTCGCCACAAACATCACATTCTTCTCAAATCCCACAAGAATCATCAACATCAACATCAACAACATCATCATCACATTTACCACCACATCAAATTCCATTAATGAAAACTCCAGCCCCAGCTCCAACACAACCACAACAGCCAGATCAATTTGACCAATTAGAACCATCCACCAACAGTCTTGAATTCCCAGACTTATATCTCTTCACCAATACACTACCATCATCTTCATGGAATAATTTTGATCCATCAGATTTATTTCCTGCCACCGCTGCTAATTCAACCCTTGGTATACCATCTGCAAGTACATCTGCTCCGAATACATTTGATCCACATGGTAAAAATGATTCAACTACTTCAGGGTTGAATAAATCACCAACGGATGGATTTAATGAATTTGTTTCTAATGGATTTGATCCAAATTTTAATATTAATTTACCTGAATTTGATTTCCAGAATTTTAATAATTCAATAAGTTTACAAAATTTGGTTTCCATTAATGATTTTTTCAAACCAGGATCTGGATCTGGGACAAATACCGATGCAGCTAGTGAGAATAATGATCCTACGGCAAGTCGCACCCATAGTGGACAATGGTTATGATTATTTGTGGATTCGTATCCCATCATTCCTTTTAATGAATTCTCTTGTATAACTACTTTTTTAATGCTGTGATGTCTCATGTATTTATTACTAGATCCCCCAAAAAAAAGTAGCTCTATTCTACTTTTTTGATTTTTTCTTAAACATAGCACCTAAGCCTTTTGATTTATGTGCTTCTTTTTTCAAACTTTGTAAAGTTTCTTCTCTTCTTAATCTTTGTGTATGACCAACTAAATTCTCTACAACGCCTTCAAATGTACTATTATCAGCTTCTAAATTTTTCTGTTCATATTCCCAAACTGCTAATAATCTCGAAACTTCTTCAATCTTAGCCTTATAATCATCAACAATATCATCCAATTGTGCCAGACCCATACGATTCAATTCATCATCATCTTTTACTGCTGTTTCCAATTTGTCCAAAATTTCATCATTCTGTGCCTTATACTTCACAGCATCTTCTTCTTTGAATCCCAATTCTTCAAATGACTTTATTTGGTATTGCATTCCATCGTCCAAATTCCTCTTTTTAGGATGGTCCATTTGATTATCAGGGATACCCAACGTGACTAACAACTGTCTCCTTATTGAACTCTTTTTCCAATTATGCGGTTTTAAATATGGTAGTGCAGTTAATCTTTCTAGTAATAGTTTAGAACGTTCATTCAAAACATCGGTGTTCTCTGGTACGATTGACACAGGAAGTTTATCAGGGAATGATTGCGAAAGAAGTGTGTTTAATGTATCTTGGAGTTCTGTGGTGTTATTGGTGAGTTGTGATTGTGGTAATTGGGTATAATTGGACGTTGTTGTAGCTGTGCTTTGTGACTGTTCTGGTTGTGATTGTTCAAATTCGTCAAAAGAGGCATCTGAAAAGGCACCAAAGTCATCATCATCATCATCATCATCATCATCATCATCATCATCATCATCATCATCATCATCATCATCATCATCATCATCATTCCCCTGGTCTTCCTCAGCTTCTTCGCTAACAACTGGTGTATTACTATTATTACTTCCATGGTTCAATTCCTCCACAGTGTCATTTTCCAATGGGATTGAATCCACTTTTCTTAATTTGAGTACATCATCCTGTATGTCCAGATCTTTCACACCATTATCTAGACTTTCTTCACTCATGATTATATCCCTTTCCCGTAATCGAATCTTGTGAAGTCGTGAGCTATTGATTCATTAATGATTTCGTTCAATTCAAGTGTTGATGTTTTGGTTAAGTGAATTTCGCGAATTTTGTGGAAAAGTGTCTGGTTTGGACAAAAGAATAAAGTTCAAACTTAAAACTACATTTGAGATATTTTATCTTATAGGTTTTTGATTTAACTAATACACACTTCTCCCGGATATGTGATATCTATGTTGTAATTTATTTTTAATCTTTTTCAAGATTTTATTCACGTAATTCTAATTCTGGACGTTTTTGTGCTCTCTTTTTAACACCAGCAGCAGCTTGTTTTTCAAAAGCTGTAGCATCTTTTAAATCACGATCAGCATTATCTAAATCTTTAACTTTGTAGATACGAACTAACCAATTTTCGGAAGTGAAAGCTTCTTCAACAACATTTAATTCTGGTGCTGTTGTAATTTTTTGGTTACGGACTCTATCCATTGCTTGTCTCCCACCAAAGACATCCAAGAATCTATAATATGACATTTTGTACATTAAAGAATTCTTCATTGTATCAGTAGCTTCATCATCAACTCTATATTCACCTCTATCTGTGAAAAAGTTTCTTTCTTTAACTTCATCAGGCCATATACCTTCTGAAATACGAACCATCCATAAAAATTTATTCATATCATCACCTGAATAACCTAAAAGACCACCGAAAATTACTAGAATATAATCAACGTCATGTTGTCTTAAAATTTTATATGAAACTTCTTCAGATGAACACATTGCTTTACCAACGGTGGCAATATGTGTGTTATTCCAAGTATTATTATCAACTAAGGTAGTACGATCTGCCATACCACCAATTTGATAACCATAATCCCACCATGACATCACTTTTGCATCTTCTGGTGTATTCATACGTAGCCAATAATAAGCTTCACGATAATCGTCAATTAATGCAGTAGAACCATCTGGACCTCTTGATGAAAGGACAACTGATGGTGATGAATATGCATTTGATGTGACCCATGTACAATGGTAAACGAATAAGAACAAATATGAAGTGAATGTTAAAATGACTGTAAGCTTAGAAGCTAATGAGAATAAACTAGTTTTATTAGAATCACCATCTTCTTTTGTTGTTGATGCACTATTTGATTTTAAGAATTCAGAGAAATCTAAATAAACATCAAATAATTTTGAAATTGCAATAGCAGCACAAACACAAATGATTGGAGTTAAAGTTAACATTAAACGAACCATGACACCTGCAAAATAAGAACACAAGACACTATAAATGATGACAAAAACATGTTCATCTTTTAAATCTTGGAATAATAAATAAACACCCGCAGGGAATAACCAAATTAAGAATTGAGTGTCAAAGAAAAATGCTGGCCAAGCAGTAGGTTGATGTTCAGAGACTGAAGCAATGATTGGAATATGGATCTTAGCATAATTTGTATCCCATAAGGAATAGAAACGACCAGTCCATGGTGCAATTAATCCAGCTAAAGTCAATCCAACTAATCCAGCAATACCCAAAATGATGATTAATGCAATTGAAACAATCAAGACAGATTTAAATTGTTTAGATGGAACTTTTGAACGAACATAATCACCAAACGCAACAATTTGAATTAATCCAAAAACACCAAATGCAGCCATATGATCATTTGAACGAATTGGTAAGAATCCAACAAAAGGAATTTGCATTGAAGCTAAAGTACCAATAGCATACCAAGTTGAATATGAAGTGTATAATTTATGGTTATAACGTCCCATTAAAATCAAGACAAAGACATGTAATGGGATTAAATTTGTAATAAAGACATAACCACCCCAAGCTGAAACCATATAGAAATAGAAAACAGCGGCCCAAGCAGACCAGAATACCGAGCCCTCTTTTGAAGCTTTAGTCCACAAGTAAAAGGTAGCCATCAACAAAGTGATTGCAATAGCTTCATTATCATAAGAACCTGCAACTGATCTTGAAATATAACCTGGGGCAATACCAATGAAAGCAGCAGCTAATAAACCTGCAGAGGAATCTTTGATCTCCTTTGTGAATAAATAAGTAGCATAAGCTGTTAATCCTGAAAAAGCTGGAGCCAACATGACACAGATATTTCTAATATCAATTGGTAAACCAATTTTCCTCAATGCATGCCAAATAGTACCACTTGTTACCATTAAACCTGGATATAAAGTACCACCAGTGACCCTTCCCAACGGGTACCAAGTTCTATCGTCGAACCAATTCAAGAATTCATAAAAGGTATGTGATACCAAATATTTTGAAGCTCTAAAATTGAACCATGGATCAAATTCATGAATGATTGATTCATATCTAATAACTGAAAATAAACGTGAAGAAACCGCAGCACATGCAATTGAGATGAGGATCACACCTTTAAGGATCAGCTTGATATTTTGCAGCGTCGCCTCCTTGATCTCGATAGATGGCATGATCAATTGAGATATAAGGATAGGAGTTGATTGGGTTATTTCTGCTATAAATTATGATGAATTTAGCATTAAACACGCTTTTTGATATCGACGTGGTCAACTTTTCAAGAATTTGGCAGTGTGAAAAACGAGGGCGGTAAATATTTCCACGTGATTGGGGTCGGATATTGGTTACGTATAGAGAATAAAGTATTATAATGGATGATGAGTGATGTAGAGGGAAAGTGAGGGTTGATTTGTGTTTGCTGTATAATAATGGGTGAAGGATTTGTTATATTGTTCTTTTTATGCTTCTTTTCATGGCTTTTGGTTGCACTATGCCATATTCAACTTCTCGGAGTGACATATTGTTGTAATGAGGTATCAAGATGGTGATTTAATTGATATTATATACAGCTTTCAAAGAGTGGAATCAAATCTAAAGAAGTAGACATCATAATACTATCCACCAGTACGTGAGTGGCTAATGTTATATCTAATTACCCATTTTTTTCAGCCAGACGTGTTGATCCTTCGCTTAAGCACAGTCACATGAGACGAATTGAATCAATGAAATCTGTATTAAAAGAGTGACTAAAATGGAAACTTTAGCATTTGAAAAAGCAATAGCTTTATATATCACGATAAATTCACTTTTTAGACCACTTGTACCACTTTTATCACCACTATTCACACACAATAGCGCACCATTATCACAATGGCTGGTAGAACAGCGCATCGTAACCAAGTTTCTCAGATGAGTAATCCGCGCTCAAAAATCCAAAAAACGAGCATTTGGTGTTGATAATTCATCAAAACCACAATTAAGAATACCCCAGAAGCCGAAACTTTGAACTTTAAACGAGGGTTTATCTACAGAAGAGTGTGTCAGGATGGGCGATAATGGAAGCAGAGAAAGTGCGGACCACATAGAGGATATATCTAGTGAGCAAAACAGGTCCAGCAACTACAACAACATGAATAATACCGCCAGCGCTGATAACAATGTTCAAAAAGGTGATGGTGATGACGGTGACTATGGTTGTGATGGTGGTAAAGATAAGTTACAGAAATATGAAGTCATAGAAGAACAAGACCTACCTAGTGAAATCACTTTCGAGAAAAGATCAGTCCCTAAATCAAGAACTCAATCTGTTCAATCAGTGCTTTCTAGTGTTTCTCTCAAAAGTTTTGTTCAACAACATCAACAACAGCAAAATAACTCAAAACAGAATAAAGCAACTGTAGCTCCACAAAATTCACAATCAAAGCATATTAATACTTCATCCTATATTCAAGCACCAGCTACCCTGGCTTCATCCAAGAGAAGAGCATCATTTGAAATTGGTCAAAAAATCCCATTTAATCAAGATTCATCAACTTCTGAAGCAGTTGTGGAAAGCGATGGTGAAACTGAAGCTCAAGATGAACAGAAGAAGTTAACTGATGATGCTTTAAGAAGATTGTCATCTTTTTCAAAATTTCAACCTGCAGAAGTTGATTTCAAGAAATTAGCTACAATAAATAATGCATCAACTACAACACCAACAGCCACCACAACAGCCAATGACGGTGAAACCACAAAAACAGTACCCAAGGCTTTCTCAGAGATAGGAATGGCTTCATCTAAATCCATTAACACAAGACATCCATCATCATCTTCTCTGAGTAGGAAACCACAATTTAATCCTTCATCTGCTTCATTACAACGTGAAGAATTTCCAAAATCTATTGCTATGAGAAATACAAGTTTTTCCACCCCAGAAAATCATCCATATCATCAAAACCAACATCAATATCAACATCAGTATCAGCATCCACATCAAAATAATAGAAGAATAAGTTCAACGAATGTAAATAATACAATACATTCAACTCCAACACCATCTACTCCATCATCTTCAGCTACAATAACACCGAATACAGTTACCCCAATGAATAGAAGTCATTCATCTTCAGCATCAACAATATCAAAGTTTGATGATACCTCATCATTAAGAACAATAAATGACCCTAAGAGACCAATGTACGTTCCTGCTGTACTACGTCAATCAAATACAAATTTAAAACCAGAAGATTTGAGATTTATAAATGAACAAAAAAATCAAAATAAGATTAAAAATCATAATAAAAATATTTTAAATAATGCAGCAAATTCAATTAAGCAACAAAATTGGATGAATGGTCATAATCATCATAATAATCATTCAGATGATCAATATGGATCAACGGATCCTAAATCACCAAAAGAACCAACAAGAGCTCATTGGAGGAAAGATTTGAGTAGATCAAGTTGTGTCCTATGTTCCAAGCCTTTCACTTTTTTTGAAAGAAGACATCATTGTCGTAGATGTGGTGATATTTTTTGTAATGAACATGTGTCAAATTATTTGAATTTAGGGGAAGATGCAAATTTTATATTAGATTCACCAAATGGAGTATTATGTAAAGTTTGTGATTTTTGTTTCAAAGATTATGAAACTTTTTTAAAGAAAAAATTTGGTTCAAACTCTGTGGAAACTAATGTTAATAATTCTGGTAAGAAAAATATATCTGTTAAAGATACAAAGAAGAAAAATACTGTTGATCAGAATAATTCAGTTGCTAGTAGTATACCTGCTGATTGGAGTTGGAGTTCATTTTAATCACCATATCATACATATCCTTACAAAATACAAATTAAGTTACATATTTAGCTAGATGTTGTCATGCTATTTTTCAATTCGGTACATAGAAATTCTCAATTAACCATTATTTATTAAAAAAAAAAAAAGAACAAAAGTGAAAAGTCAATGTAGTAAAAATAATATATCACAAAATGTTATATGAATTTATGAATGTAATGTAATTTATATGAATGGTATAAATGCAAGTTAATTATGAGTATCAGTCAATCTTCTCTCTCTTAAAGAATCTCTAATTTTGGAACTAATTCCAGTAGCTCCCCCTTCTGAATCATTCTTTGTAATCTCAATATCTTCAGAACTTAAAGATAAATTATCTGAACTTTCAGCATCTGAACTATTTGCAAAAAATTGAGCATTTGATAAAGATTCAGCATCTGAGTCACTTGAAGTTGTTGCTGTAGGTAATTCTGCTTCCTTCTTGGCTTTTGCTCTTTCTTGCTTTCTTTTGAGTCTTCTTCTTTTACGTAGTTCTTCAGTTTTCTTATCTTCCAATGATTCATCAAATTCCATTGCTGTAAGATGGTCAAAATCTGGGAACAATTCAGGACCGAATTTATTAACAATTTCAATAATCTTAGCTTTCAATTCCCTTCTTTCATTCTTTAATTGTTTCAACACTTCGGGACTGACTAATGATAGGTAAATTGGTCTAATTGATTTAAAAATATCCATACCGGTATCACCAAAGATTAAAGCACTATAAGTAACAGTGGCACCTGAAATATAAATCACCCAGAATAAAATAAATTTATTAATGTTGTGATAATCTCTAAACCAGTATAATCCAATACATGAGTAAAAAATGTATAATAATGGTGCGAACCCCATACCAATTAAGATCTTCCATGTTGCGACAACATCATTTGCCTTGATTTTAACCAATGAATTTGCTAAAGCTTCTCTCTTCTTCTTATTTGAATAAGACTTACCTACGATGAAGACTGGTGTAAACAATACTATACCCGGTAATGCAAATATTAACAATACAACTAATTTTAGTGATCTGTAAATCAACAAGTACAAATTTTTCAAGAAATTAAATTGTGCAGCGTGATCAACTTCATGATCAGGTAAATGTAATTGTTTCAAATTTTCATTATAAGTCATGATTTTTTCACGTAAGTCCACAATTTCAGGATTATTTTTATAATGATTGTATCCAATAACTAATCTTCTATTCATTTCCACTACCAATGGGATTGGTAAAGACTTTTCGTTTGCATATAATCTTCTAGCAGCTTGAACTACCATTAAAGTTTCATAATCTGGACATGTAACAGTAACTGCTTTTAAACCTTGAGTAACGGTATCTAACAATTCTTGTACTGCATCTTTACTAGTTTCTGGGTCATTGTATTTATCAATCATCTCTTTAGGTATAGAAATTGGATGTCCAAATTCCACGACGGCTCTTGATCTAAATTTATGAGGATGGAAATAATTCATACCACATGGAATAATTTTAACATCAGCTTTAGGATCATGTTGTAATGCACCTAATGCCATTATGGCAACACCAGCTTTTAAAGGTAATAAGTCAGTACGATCATGTGAACCACCTTCAGGGAAAATACCAATAGAATTTCCATGAGATAAATGGGCAAATACTTTTTTATAAACGTTTTTTTGATCAACTTTATGAGCTAGTTTATATGGTGTCGGGTTCTCTAAAATTTCCATAGCAGCCTTCTTGTATTCCTTTTTGATTAAAATGGTAGTGTCATCCAAGATTTCTGCAATTTCTGCATTCCCTTTGGATTTTGGTAATCCAATTAAACCTTTCACAGTAGCTTCTTGGGTGAATTTTGTACCATGACCTATAACTTTCAATGGATTTTCAGGATCTAATTGAATTTCACCGGTAGCAGTTCTTAGATTGTCCTGTGGTCTAACCACACCAATTGTCATTGCAAATCTAGCTAAATGACCAATCCCTGGGGCCTTCATTGATTTTTCTGCAATTAGGAAACTAACTCTTTTATTAGTTTCCTTCTTGACCTGACCCATCAAAATGATAGGGTCAACGAATTGGTTAGCATGAGGAGCAGCAACAAAGATACATGGGCCAGATTTGGGGATACGGAAAGCACCTCTTGGACGAATTTCTCTAAAGAAACAATTGAACACGGAGGAAAGAAACCAAAGAAGCAGGTCGTAGCCTAGCTTGGTGAGAAAGTTGGGTTCTTCATAGTGATCATCAGACATCGGATCAGCAATCAATCAGATAACTCAGCAATTTTTGTAGTAGCGGTAGGTAAATGAAGGAGATGGGAAACGTTGTTATGTTGTTGTAATTGTTTGGTTTCATTGTGATTCAGTTTTCTTGTTGGTACGCTTGAATTTTAAAAGCGGTGCGGGACACAAACATATAATCTTTGGATTTTGTAAAGGAAAATAGGTGACAATGCGCTTTGAAGGGGAAATATAGAGAGTATGGAGCTTCCATGTTCATGATTAGCTTACTGAAATTGTTCGGTGAAGTCAAGTGTCTTTGAATCCCAGTTTCACTCGTTGTAGAACTCATAGTTTTCCATCTTGTTGAGCCAATCAGATTTTCCTAGAGAGATAGATCTGGAGTATGAAGACTGTGGAAAAGCCAAATGATAATATGGATGTATTTGATATACAAATTCAATTGAATTTTAGAAAGGGTATTCAATTGTGGCTACTGATGATGCAGTTAAAGCAGGTGATTTGGTGACCTCTTGGGTTTTTTTTGGTGGACTTGATTGTCAATTAGCACTCGGTGCATGTCTTGTTTAGATCTGATTTCAAAATGAATTTTATTAGAATAAGAAAACAGCATTCTTTTGTTTCTTCTTCGAGATTTAACACTTCTGTTCATCAATAAATACAATAGACGTAGAATTTCAATATAGATCAAACTACAAGTAACATTGTTAAGGTCTGCTATGCAAATTACCTATCATCCTAAACAGTAAACATAATATATGGCTCAAACAGCTATACATTAGCACCAAAGAGAGCAGAATGATTTTGTCTGACTGGATGATATAAGCTGCTTACAAAGGAACTTTCTGTAGTCTCTCGACTAGAGTCACTAAAGTGCTATACACTAATAAACCTTTTGCATATTTGCCTTTCTATAAACAATGGCCGTCTGGGTCCGAGAATTCATAATACAAAACACAACAGCACAACTTTACATGGGATTCTTAACATCAGCCCAAGATTGGGTCTCTGGTCAGTTGCTTGATACAACATTAGCTTTTAGATATCGGGAATATTCCAACCGTCTGATCTAAAATTATGAAATCTGAAATCCTTATCCCGGCAATGCTACAGTATATGTATCTTCACTTACTAGAACGATTTGTCTACAGTAAACGTATAGACCTACACGACCCTAATATTGAGAATATAATTTTAAGAGTTTCAGTATGATGGATATTTCTTGGTATTGAGGATAATACGAAATCTGGGGTGCATTATATGTCAACTAAGTGATAAGTTCTGGATTCCGTTATAGTTAGTCACAATATTTGATGCGATCCAATATGTTAAGAGGTAGTTGGTGTATAACACATTAGTGGTTCAGATCGATGTATCAAAGGTAATTCCTTGGTAAGTGGCTCATTATACTATACTTGGATACCTACTGTCTAGGTTTTCTGTTTGGGTAATCCAATTTGAGATGTTTTGATGTCCCTGGTATTCCGCCTCCTCATAAATCCAATTTGAAATACACTAGGTAATTATCCCATGGATGTTGGTTAACCAAAGGGTGGATTGAACCGATAAATATCCAATTTCCACAGCTTTATTTGTGAGTTTCAACAACTTTTGTCCAATATTTTCGAGAATTTGGTTATCGCACTATTTCCCGCGAATTTCAATCTTTACGAAAATATAAACAACGGCTGATTTATTAACAATTACTATTCTTGTAAATGATGTGAAAGTAGGTGAATGTTACCAAGATGTCCGATGGAAGAGTGATCAAAAAGAAGAGGCAGTATAGTAGGAATGGCTGCAAGGAGTGTAAAAGAAGGAAACTCAAATGTGATGAAGGAAAACCAGAGTGTTGGCAATGTTCACATTTGGGGAAAACCTGTGTTTATGTCAAGAGCTTCAAATTCAGTGAATCAAGAACATTAAGTGTCCCAGATGCTAACTTTCAAACTGGTATGCACAAGAATAATGTCAAGTTTGAATACAGCATTGTGAACGATGATGCTATTGCTACGAGTCCATTCAAAGAAGCTAACATCACCACTCCTTCAAATTGTAGTCAAACCTCCACGGATCAAAAGGATATAATCAATGAAGCTAGTGAGTTAGCAAATGGATTATTTGAAAGTGCTGGATCTGATATTTCACAATTGGATGATTTCATCATAGGCTTAACCTTGAATGAAATGGCTAAGAAGCAAAACGTCTTAAGCTCGTTTGATTTACAGGAGCCTCATAATCATTACCTAGAGATTTTTTATGATAAGATTAGTGCTTGGCTGATGCCATTAGAGCAGAACTTATGTAACGAGATATTGATAAATCATGCCAAAGCTTCGCCATATTTGCTGGCAGCCATGTTATCATTAGCTGCAAAAGGAGATGCTAAACCAAAATACATATCGACATGTTTGAGAAATATGAATCAAGTTTTCCAAAATCACGAAAATGTTTTACAAAACATTGAGCCATTGATTCTTACTGTTTTGCTATTAGCTGCTGATTCTACTTCTAATAACTGGAGAATGCATCTTCGTGGTGCCAAAGATTTATTTAACAAATATATCCAATTCTATCAAACACCTTCACTATTGTTCGCTAAATCTTGGTTTGCAGCAATTGAGATTTTGGCTGGGCTGACTACGTATGGTACTGGGAAGGCTCATGAGCTAGACAACTTATTGGATGTGGGATTATATGGTAATAATAGTGAATATGCAATCGAAATTGGATTGCTCACGCCAAATGGATATAATTTGTTTTTAGGTTATTCAACAGAAGCTATTATTATGTACCGTGAATTTTTCAAATTGAAAAAAATGGATAGCATGGATCTTTTGTTCCAAATGTCTCTAATCCATAGTGCTAAAGAATTTCAAGTCGCAAGCTCTTCAATAATAATAAAGAATGATAACCCAGCTCATCCAAATTATAACGAAGATGGCCAACAGGGGAAAGTCATCTTACCTCACACCTGTTATGGACTTAATGGTTCCATTGTTTATTCCTGGTTTGATTTGATTCACCAACTGCATGTGGATGCTTTATTACTCAAGGTGTATAATGATTTATTGAAGCTACCCATAGACCATTATTTAGTACAAGATATGGTAAGAAAGATGTTACAAAATTGTTATTTCTATAACGAAGTTGATGAAATCATAGATAAAAATGATACTAGATTATTAATGTTACATGGTCCTTTACTTACTTGCGGGATGAATTGTATTCACGAGAAAGACAAAGTAAGGGTATCTAGTTATTTCCAATGCTTAATGAATCAAGAAATTAATAGTGCAAGTTACTCATATAGAAGGATTCAAAATAGGTGGAATGGTGTGGATAATGAAGAAATAAGAGATCTTGTGCCCTTCGCATGAAGGTATTCAGATCGTTTTAATGAATGTCATGACTGATGGTAAAATCTGTAGATAAGATCGATTGTTCTGATACAAAGCCAATGGATCACATACACTCTTCTAAGACCCAACATTGCATTAATACAGCTATCTGAACGTCCCAATATCGTCGTCTATTCTTCAGTTTTGCTTAACGGTTGGCTTCGCGAATTACGATATGGACGACAGGCTCCACAACTCGAAATTTCAATTTTAGATCAATGTTTGGTCAAAGCTGACGCTACCGTTATCGTTGAAATCTAGACTAAAAGCTATTATTGATCTGTATCAAGATAAGGTATAATGCTTCTCTCTGTCAGCTGCTCCAGCAGACCTTGATATCGTATAAGATGACACACGTGAGATCAATAAATACCATCATATTATATTGAGGTTAACAATTTTACTGTCTACAGATGGACAGAAAAACCAAGGTCCAGCATTACTTTTTGACAATAATACCTTTTGACCCTAAGACCTTTAGATATAAAATCAATTGCTTCCCTCTAAAATGTACGAGCCTCACAAGCTATCAACCTTACACAAATCGTTTGAATCGAAAATTTTGAATTTTAAAATCAATGTCATCACAAATGTCGAGTTTCGATGAAATAACTTCAAGCCAAAGTGGAATCAAATCTTACACAGTCAGCTTCATATTGGATTCTTTGGAACATAGTAGTAGAGATAAATTAATGACGACTTTGAAAGCATTGTCGGTTGATTTAAGAGCTATACCAACAAGTTTTTGTGGAGATTTGGAAAGTTTTAGAAGTCATGAAAAAGATCTAAGCAGTGAAATTTCAAAAGCTCTAAGCTTCTGGTCAAAGCACAAAAAAGGAGGTACTAGCTTGTATCATGCAACTGATGTATGTTACAAAACCCATAGTGGTAAAACGAACAGCTATGTACTATGTCCTATTTGTGACCCAGGAACTTTTTTTTCTACAAAAGAGTCAAAGTATCCTCATCATTTAAGTGGAGTTCATGGTGTTGGTCTCAGTGGTAAATATGCACAGCCGTTTATTGGATTGGTTATGAGAAAGAAACAGAGTGATTTGTACATTGAGTTCAAACCAACTGTGGTTTGTCCATACAACACTCGAGGAACGGAAACACCTTGTTTAGCTGAATTCAATCCAAGAAATTTAAAAGGTGACGAAATAACTAAAGGGTATTTCAGACATGTTAACGAGAACCATGAGCATGATCGTATTCCAAAGAATCTCAAAAGGTACAAAGCTGTTGTTGGACAACACTTGAATGTATTTATTCCATATTCAAAAGAGTTACATCGTGAATCGCAGAGGTTTCTTTGTAATTGCTGTGGTGAAACTCTGCTGAATAGAGATCCATTGCAAACATGTTCAGATCAGTATATATTGAAAGCTGTTGAAGAATTGGTATCTGAATGTAGTGAGGAAGATTTTAGATCATTAAAAACACTTTCCATCAAATACCCATATCAAGTAAAATTTGAAGAGACCCATAAAAAGAAGCCTGTATCAGACGTTATAAAGAAAATTAGAAAGAAACCATCAAGAGAAGTGAGCTTTGATGAGACTATTTCAGTAATGATCAATCCTACAGCAACAAGCTCAGAAGAGTCTGTGCTTCCTGAAAGGGTATTAAAAAGTCAGGCTGGATATATTAGAGATCATAAATACGTGGATAATGATTCAACACATATTACATCCAATTCGTTACCGACTGGTTCGTTTTTACAACAAGGTTCACAGGTATTTATCAAAAGACGCAGGTCAAATACAGAAACGTCAATTGATTCTAATACGAATTTGGAACAGATCTGTGCACCAACTATGACTTCATTTTTTAGAAGAGATGGAGTATCACAACCTGATGTTTCAAATATCTTTAACCAGGATAGATATTCAATGAACTCTCAATTAGCAGTCCAGCAAAACTTCACTTGGGAAGCTCACAATCAAACTAACAATGTTACTCTTCCACAAGGGCAGATCTTTTCACAAACTCCTCCAGCTAATCAAATCATTACGACTAGTGTATTTGATCAAATGCAGAGGACACAGTCTCTTTCTAATGCTGAATATTTTGCACCTGATAATTTTAATGTAAGGCATATTCAAGAAGTGCAACCTCAGTCAGGTTATCAAGTTCTGCAATACGGTCAACAACCAATACAGCTGCAACCAATACAGCAACAGTCATCATACATTTCACAAGAACAGTATACTCAACCCCAAGAAAACTATCAGCTAGAACAAAATAACTTACAACAAGTGTTTTCATTATCTTCAACATATCAAGGTTTAAGAAACCAACAATATAGCACCAATCTACCACAGTACAATCCAAATAATCCTCTATTCCAAACTGACACCGACTGCGTTTTCCAACCTTCATATAGGTGATCTCGTCATTGACCGATATACTTTCAACCTATTCAATACAATACCACCATCTCAAGAATATTTTTATAATCACCAGTCGTCATCCTTAATTACCCATGCAGGTCAAGGAGAGCAACCAACAACCAATACGCCATTGTAATTTCATATGGTTTATTATCTAAAGGAACAGATCAATTACCTTTGTATTGGTATTCGACCTCTTGCCAATCACTCCATTTTCATTATTTCCTTCTATTTTTTCTCGTTTCCAATTTCAATATTGTTATTCTTCAAAAATTTCGCATCATTATATTTTTTCCAGTAGATCAACTCTTTGTGCTTTGAAGCCAGATGTAGCAGCATTATACCGATATGACTTGTAAGCATCAAAAAAAATCTACGAATGCAGCTTAAGGAAAAAATCAATCAATCAATAGATTCATCATTTATAAATAAAACATCACTTTTCTAACTTATAATACATTCAATGCAGTTTTTATATCATGCTTCTAGTTCACCAATTCTGGCATTGTCCTTAGCATCTATAATCATTCTATCCTCATTATTTAATTCGTTAATTTCATCCTCTTCCTCCTTCGATAATTTACTAAAGTCAGGCGGTATTTCATTCATTTGAACACTTGGAGCACCATTCAAAAACCTCAACTGTTCCATTATTTTAATTTGAACATTTTGTAAATATTTTCTTGAATTTTTATTATCTAATTTATCACCAAGATTTGGATGTAATGTACAATCTGGGTTGAAAAAATTTCTAAATGGCAAGTTATCTGGTAATTTAGTGTCTAAAGTTACATCTGTCATTATACTTGTTTCATAACACCATAATCTTGAAACATTTCTTGGTGTATAACCACCGCCTCCAAGAACTAATAATGGGATACCAAAGCTTTTTATAAAACGAACACATTCACCGTGTGCCCTTATATTTAAATTAAAACATCCTAATCTATCACCACCAAGCGAATCTGCACCACATTGTTGTACTATCACAGTTGGCTTGAAAGACGTTATCAGTGGATCCATTATAGACTTGAATAGCCTTATATATGATTCATCATCAATTCCATCGTTTAACGGAACATTTAATGCATAATTTTTACCTTTACCAACACCTATTTCATCAACATTTCCTGTCCCTGGAAAAAACAATCCATTGTATTTGTGAAAGCTAACAGTCATCACACGATCTGTTGTATTGAAAGCTTCTTGAACACCATCACCATGATGTAAATCTATATCAATGTATAATACTCTTGGATGGTACCTTAACAAATCTAATATTGATAATACAATATCATTTGTATAACAAAACCCACTAGGTTCTGATTTTTTGGCATGATGTAAACCTCCAGACCAATTCATAGCAATGTCTGAAGCACCACTTATTAATTTTGAAGTTGCATCTAATGAAGCTCCTGTATATAATTTACTATACTCATAAAATCCATCAAACACAGGGCAATCATCACCAATATTAAAATCTTTCAATAAATTAGAGTATTTAGATACATTGTCTGGTGTAACTTTTTGCAAAAAATCAATATAATCTTCAGAATGGAATTCTAATAATTCTTCTTTTGATGCAGGTTTTGGTGTGTACAAATCCATTTTTTCATATAATTTGTATCCAATCACCAAGTGATCAGTAAGCATCAATCTAAAAGGTTTCATAGGATGTTTAACACCATAATGGTACTCCGACACTTTTGGATTGTAATGATATGAAACATTTGGTGAATATAATGAATTTGGATGATATAATGGGGTTTTTTCCTGTGTTTTAGAATCTTTGAAGAACGTCTCTCCTTGATTCATTTCTATTGCCATTGACACCTGCGCAGCCTGTTTAATCTCCTATTATACCAGGGTTCTAACTGACGCTCTCTAAAACACTAGGCTTTGGCAGGATGTTTTTCAAATGTTTTGGTTTTGCAATGTTATTTATTTCCTTTAATTTTGAGGATTTTTAGATTTGAGTTTTACCCGGTGTTGAAATCTGGTTCTTAAGTACTCGCGAATCGGAAAAACACCAAATAGATTAAAATTAGGTCCTTGGATTCATTCTAAAAGGGGCGGTTGAAAGTTATAATAGTAATATTGTGTCATTTTAAATCTTTTAATTCTTTCTGTTTGAGATATGTGTCTGTCTGATGTTATTCCCATATTAATTCTCACCGTTATGCAGCCCGAGGCCGAATTCTGACTTTTGAGATTTCGATATCCAAAATCAAAAATAAAGTGGCAAGAACTTTGATCAAAGACTCACCAGAACAACACACCATTCCAATCCAATTATACCACCAATTGATCCAATCATCATACTATAATCATGTCAGGAGCAGCTGGTTTTGATAGACACATCACAATTTTCTCACCAGAAGGTAGATTATATCAAGTTGAATATGCTTTTAAGGCCATTAATTCATCAAATATTAATGCAATGGGAGTCACAGGTAAAGATTCTGTTGTAATAATTTCACAAAAAAAAGTCCCTGACAAATTATTAGATCCAAAAACTGTCTCTTATATCTTCCAAATAACTCCAAAGATTGGATTAGTCGCTACTGGTTCAATTGCAGATGCAAGATCTCAAGCATTAAGAGCAAGAGCTGAAGCTGCAGAATTTCATTATAAGAATGGTTATCAAATGCCAGTGGATGCATTATCTAAGAGAATGGCTAATTTATCACAAATATATACTCAAAGGGCTTATATGAGACCATTAGGTGTTGCATTAACGTTTTGTTCGGTTGATGACGAATTTGGTCCTTTATTATATAAGACAGATCCAGCAGGTTATTATGTTGGTTCAAAAGCAAATGCAACAGGTCCAAAACAACAAGAATTAACAACAGCATTAGAGAAAAAATTTAAAAAAAAAGATCATATTGAAGGTGATTGGAAACAAGTTGTTGAATTTGCAATAATTACATTATCAAATTCTTTAAATACTGAATTTAGAAAAAATGATATTGAAATTGGTGTTGCAACAAATGAAAAATTCTTTACTTTAACCCCTGATGAAATTGATGAACGTTTAGTATCCATTGCTGAACAAGATTAGATCTTAAAAGCCACTACAAGAAATTGATCTAAATAAAAGAAATTATATATTATTATTACAGTTCTTTTATAATGTACACTATTTTACCTTTATGATTTAACTGTATCATTCCTAGTAGCTGGATATGCACTCATCATGGTGGATTTTGATCTAACACCTCCCTTCTTCCTCACATAAGCATCTGGATGTAATCTTTTAATATGTTGTTGTTTATGGGTTGAAGATTTTGGACCTCTAAAAATACGTTTACAATATTCACATTCTTCACTAGTACCATCATCTGATGATGTTGTACCAGCATTATGTGGAATACGTGGTGTATGTGTAGTTGTAGTTGGTGTTATTGATCTTGATCTATTTGGTGTACCAGGTGCACCATTGTTATACGATGATGATGCTACTTTTGGTGTTGGTTGTAAAATTGGTGTTCTTGGGGTATTGATTGTTGATGGAGTAGATACAACAAATTGTTGTCTCATTGCTGTTTGTGGGAGTGAATTTTGTAATTGCTGTGGTTGAGGTTGTGGTAGAGGTTGTGCTTGTGATTGAGGTATTTGCTGTTGTAATTGTGGTGATTGTATTTGTGGTGAATTAATTGGTCTATGAAGAGCAGTAGGAGTCGATAATGAAGGTAATCTATTTGAAGAGTTTTGTAAATGTTGATGCTGAATAGCTTTTTTATTCTGTATTAATCTAGCTTGTTGTTGTAATTGAGATTGATTTCCATAATTGTTATAACCAGAATCATGATTATAATTATGAGAAGCTAATGATGAAGTTGTTGATTGAATATAACTTGATTGATTTAATAAATTTGAAGTCCTTCTTTGTATAGAATTAGCAGCTTCTGATGATGATAAAATTTGATGTCTCATTAAATCATCATTATATGCTTTGGGTTGAGGATGTTGTTTCTTATCTTTTAAGATCGAATCTAATTCCAGAAAATCGTGTTGTGGTTCAGGTTTTGACAGTTTGGGTATCTTGGATTCATAATTTGATAATATTATGGATGATGATGATGATGTTCTTGAACGTTTTTTGGATTCTTGTTGAGATTGTTGTTCTTCAGGACTTTGTCGTATGGTAGGGACTTTATCAAGAACATCACAAAGTGCTAACACTTCTAACGTACTATAATACGACATGACTGGATCAATTATTTTTACCTTCTTAACCGGACTTTAATACCCTTCTCTTTCTCTAATGTAATCTGTCTCAATGGACCTTCCTTTGTTTTTAGTCTCCTTGTATTCCACACAGTCAACTCAAAATTGTACTTCCTCCGAGGATTTTTGTCTGAACGGTACTTTCACTTCCACTAATATGCTCTTTAATGTGTGTTATAATGAAATAACTGTGTAAAATCACTTTATTTCAAACTTCCCAGCTTAGTTCAAAGTATCAGATTTATGTTTTTTGCATCAATTTCTCAAATACTTTTTTTTTCTAACTGAGTAAAAAATCTCACTTTTTTTTCCATTTTTTGGTTTTCGAAACTCCCAAAAGGATTTTTTTTTCGTAAAACGAGTTCGCGCAATTCGCGGGCCTTTTGAGTGGTTAGAAGACTTTAGTAATTGAGAATTGCAATATTACAAGAATTTAGTAGTTTTTACATTTATTTTTGCCCTATAATGAGCGTTATAGACTGCATCTAAAAGACATATGGAATGAACAAGTATGGACATTCTTTGGTGTAACGTTTCCAGTCTTCACCGTATTTTTTCTCACATTTTCTTTGATCTCTCAAAGCTCTATGAACCAAGACAATGGTGAAAAAAATTGGGAAAAACCATGGGAATGGTGAACCGAATCCACATGCTAAACCCCAGATTAAAGCTTGAGTCAAATCAGCAGTATAATGGATTTTTCTTGCCAATTTATACCAACCATCAGTTAACAAATGAGAGCCAGATTTTGTTGTAATATATTTTGGATTTTTCAAAACTTGATATGGCAAGAATGGGAAAGTTTTTCTAACAAACATATCACCAGTTAATTGTTTTCTGAAATAATTCTTTTGAGCATTTGTTGTATCAAAGAAATAATAAGCAATTAAGTAAACAAAAACTAATGAGTAATTATAAAATGATGAGAATTCATATTCTTTTGGATCATGATATGATAAATATAAAGTACAATGACAATAAGTGAAAGGAACACCAGCAATATTCCAGAAGATCAACATAAAACCAAATTTTTCATAAGCCATATCCCAAGTTGGAACAATTAATTCTTCACCTTTTGCACATGCATTAGCATATAACCAATGAGCTAATAATAGGATACCCATTTGTGGAGATAAATAACCATAATCTTCATATTGTCTTAATGAAGCTGCAAAAGTTAAGAAAAACAAGATAAACCAAGGTAATCTAACTTCGAAAAACATTTTCAAATCTAAGATACCAACTCTTGGATTTAATGGAGCACCAAGGAAGAAATCATATAAATGATTACCAGTCATACGATGATAATCATGAGAAACATATAAAGTGTATATGTATAAGAAAATTGAAAAAGCAAATCCGATAATAATTGCACAAGTCATGATTTCACCAAATAAATCCAAAATTGTATATAATGGGAAATAACCAGTAAAATGTAAAATTAATGATAAAACAACACTAGAATAGAAAGACCACATTGCATTACAGAAATATGGTAATTGCTTATTTTTCAGATGAGTTAATGGTTGACCTTTAGTCCAAACACCTGGTAAAGTATAATAAAATGCAACTTGAACAGCGGTAAATGTTAAGAAAATTCTCCAAGATCTGCATGAAGGAACACCATATTCCAAAAAAATTTGGTACAAGTGATTGAAGAATTCTTGATAAGATTGATCTTCCATTGGTAGAGCAGGTTTTCCGTGATAAAATTCAGCACTAATCCACATATAATACATCAACAATGGGAATCCAATAACCATACCAACAACACCAGGAACACCACCGAATTCATATTCAATTTCTTCAGGTTTCAAATATCTACCTTCTGGTAAGCCATCATTGGATGGCGCTTTACTTTCACTCTTAGCCATGACGAAGAGTCTCAATTGGTCATACACTGAGGATTGATCAAAGTGAAGGGGAAAAGTACAAGTTGTTGTTTACAATCGTTAAACGATCAAAATTAAATAATGGGCAATTTTTTGGATTTCCTCGAACCGCTAAAAAAAGTAAACAATCGGAAATCGGAAGTGCCTCTTTTCAAAGCGAGTGAATTTGGTATCAGAGGTTGTGATTGATATGGATCGTATTGAAAAATCATAAGGGTACTCCAATCAGAGAAATTTCATACTTCTGCATTTCAACAAAGTTTGTAGCACGACTAAAGGTGAAGATTCTTTTAAACAAACAAAGTATTATATACTCATTTCCCTATGCTTAGGTAATTGGATCGAAACAAAATGCAAAAAAATAAACGACCCCGGACAGGATCGAACTGTCGATCTTGTGATTAACAGTCACACGCCTTAACCAGCTTGGCCACGGAGTCATTTGTTGAAATTGAATTCTTAGAGAGTTACTGATTGTGTTGTGCAAATAGAATTTTGGCAAATTTTTAATTGTCCGCCGAAAACCCACTAAAAACATATCAAAAAGGTTAAGATAACTAACTATCAGTTATCTGCAGGCCTCTATATTATAAATACAAAGTTATTTCCTCTTATATGAGTCGTGTTTTGTGTATAGAAATCATTCTTTATTCTTCGCAAATAGTTCAAGACTAAATCCACGAATGCTTTTTCAGATCAAAAAAAATACAGAACTACGTTTTCCTTTGAAAACCTACTTCATGTTGAGTTCATCTGAATAATTTGTTTCTGCTCACATCCTTTTGCGACTGACTGACCATCGGTCTACCGTTTTCCTTTGTCAAGTCTCATTCATGACAAGTGAACCATGTATATTGTTGTACCGGGAGTATACGATATTGATGAGATTAAAAATACAAACTAAGGTACAGCTCAGTACGTCATCAACTTATAAACCAATTAGCTGTTTATTACCTTAATGAATACATTCGTCTAGAACTTCAAGAGTAGTAGTGTTTTTTTGGTTTTAATGAACATGAGCCTCAGTTTATATAGTCGGTTTTTTATAAATCTACAAACTTGTAAGAGAAAAAAATAAACTCATAAAGTTACACTAATATACAATTGATAAAAATTACTTTGATCATTTTCTCATTAAGAATTCCAAGAATGAATTACCTGATTTTGATTTTTCTTCTTCTTGAATTTGTGATTGTGATTGTGGAGATGGTGCTTGTGATGTCTGTTGTGATTGTTGTTGTTCAGGTTTTTTATGTAACATGTTTAATAAATCATTAGCTGGTGTTCCGGTCCTTTCATGTTGGAAATAATGTTGTTGTTGCTGCTGCTGTTGTTGTTGTTGTTGTTGAGAAGGTTGTGGTTCTGTTGATTTATTTTTATGTAATAAATTCAATAAATCTAATCCACTTGAATTTGTCTGTGGTGAAAACTGTGCTTGAACTTGTTGCTGTTCGGGTTTTGGTGATTTATTACTATGCAAAATACTTAAAAGCTCAGCACCACCAGTACCAGATGGAGAAGTTAATTGTGATGAATTTTGAGGGTATTGAGAATGTTGAACATCTGGTGATTTATTTCTATGTAAAATATTCAATAAATCAGCGCCACCATTGGCATTTATATTTGCATTTGTTGATTGCGATTGAATTTGAGAAACTTGTGGTTCTGGTGACTTATTCTTATGCAATAATCCTAATAGTTCAGCACCACTTTGATTTGAAGAAATTTGTGGTTGTTGTTGAGAAAGTTGTGCTTCTTGAGGCTCAGATGATACTTCCTTTTGTTTTGGATTTTTCAATAGATCTAATAATGAATTGGATGTAGCTCTTTTCTCTGAAACATGAGGAACTTCAGGAACTTGAGCAGAATCAATTGAAGGTTGCTGCAATGAATTCACGAAACTATTTGATAGATCATCCGTTGGTGTTGAATATTTAGATTCTTCAGGTGATTTACTACCATGTAACAAACTCAATAGCTCGTTTGATCCTTTGTCTTTTGTTGATATCGATACTGATGATGGATCTGAAGATTGTTCAACAGGTTGTGAAACTTTTTCTTTTAAATCTTGAGCTTCCACGGCTGATAATTCTTTTGATTGCTCTTGTTGTGCAGACTCTGATGATTTTGGTTTACTTAATAATGATAATAATTCATTACTTGCCTTATCGTCAACTGGTTGTGGAGTTTTATCATTTTGATAAATTGAATCATCTTCTAAGTCTTCATGAGTTTCATTAACAAATCTTGAACTTTCATCCTCTTCTTCATCTTCTTCATCATCTGAGAATTGGATCGTAGAAGTACCACTAACATCACCATTTTCATTACTTTCTTCAGTATTTGGTCTCTCTTCTTGAACTACCGGCCCTGAATCAATAGGTTTTGGAGCTTCCAGATCTTCACCTCTTTTTAGAATTTTAAATTTCTTTGGAGGAGCACTAGTGCCTTGTTGTGGAGCATTTTTTTCAACTACTGGAGCTGGAATTTCAGGAGAACCTGATTTTGAGATTTGTGGGACTGGTTCATTCATGATTTTTTCATCAGATTCATATTCAGAATCGATTTCATTAAATTCTTCAGGTTCAATAATATCTTCAGTTTCATCTTGGTCTTTAACTGATCTAATTGAATCTTGAACTTCATCATCATCATCATCATCTTGATCTTCTTCACTTTCTTCAAATTCATCTTCTGTGAAATCTTCAAACATTTCAAATTCTTCATCTTCTTTTGGTTTCGAGCGTTTAATTAATTCTAATAATTCTTTACTTGGAGGAGCAGATTCATAAAATTCTTCATCATGAGTACCCGATGATGAAATTGAAGGTGTTTTCGGTTTTTGAGATTTGCGTTCAACTTTTAACTGATGTTGTTCAATCTTCTTTTCTTGAGTTTTAACATCTGGTTTAATTTGTTCAACTTTAGTTTCTACTGTTTCCTCAACTTTAGTTTCTTCAACTGGAATTGGTTCATCTCTTTTAAGCAGTTTTAGTTTTGGTTTTGGAGGTTCAATGACTTTTTCAACTTTTTCCTCCACTTTTTCTTCAACTTTTGGAGATGATACAGCATCAGCTTTAGTTCCTTCGGGTTTCTTATTCAGTAAAGCTAACAAATTTTTACCATAATCTTTCCCGTTTTGTTCTTTCGAAACATCATCTCTTTTCAACATTGTTATTTTCGTTGGATTTTGTTGGCCATCATCACTAACACCATTAACACTAACATTACTATCATTTTTATTCTTATTAAATATACTCAAAAGCTCTTTGGCATTAGTTTGTTTAGTCTTTGGTTTACTATTTAAGATAGATAATAACTCTTTTGTTTCATGTTCATTTCTTTGACGTAATCCTTGTGATGGCCTTGACAGTTCTTCAGGATTTGGAGCTCTTTGTGGGAATGGTTGTTGTTGCTGTTGTGGGTTAAATTGTGGTTGTTGCTGTTGTTGTTGTTGTTGCTGATGATGTTGAGGTAATGGAGGATAAGGTCCCACTGGAAATGGTGCCATTGGCATTGTTGGGGGAGCAAATGGGAAAGTTGGAACACCATTTATGAAAGGAACAGGAGGAGGAGCAAATGAATTAATAAATGGTAATTGTTGGAAAGGAGGTGGTTGGAAACCAAAATTTGGTAAAGGATTTTGTAATTGTTGTTGATAAATTAATTGTTGCTGTTGTTGATTATGATGTTGTAAATGAGCTGCATTTAATTTTCCTTGTTCATCATCTTTTAATTGTTTTTTAGCGGTCGAATGACGAATTAATTCTAATAATTCACGACCTGGATCAATTGTTGGTTGTTCTTCTTGTCCAATACCTAATAAAAATTTCAATTGAGTTTCAACTTCTTTTTTGATTTGATTTTCATTAATTTCACCTTTATTTTTCTTAATCCAAGTACTTATTGGTCTAATCATACTTGTAACAAGGAAATATTTATTTGGATTTGATTTTGATTTTTTAGTAATTCTTTTAAAATCTTTCCATTCAATATTTGCAATTTCATTTCTAACTAAAGGTTGAAAATCAACATCTTCAGGAATACCTTTGACGAGATAAATTCTATAATTTTTTGCCTTTATTGTTCTCTCAATATAATCTTCTTTGTTTATATATTTTGAAATATCAAATCCAATTTCTTCTTTAACTTCTCTCACAGCACATGCAGCATCATCTTCATCCTTAGAGATTTTCCCTCTTGGGAAACTCCAATTTGGTGATTCAACACCTTGAACTAATAAAAGTTTTGATAAATTTTCATTAAATAAAGCAGCACCTCTAACTGGGATTGATTGTTTATAATTAACAAATTCTTTTAAACCTTCATCAGGATCACCACCTTTCCAAATCAATGGGAATAACTCTATAAGTTTTTTAGAAAATGCTTTCATTTTCAATGATGGTAAATATGGATTGATATTCCTTATATAATCTAGATAAAACCAATGAGCTTCTTCAAATAAGAAAAAAACTCTCTAAGACTATGGTTAATAAACTAGGTTCCTTCATTCTTGATAAATAAGATCAGTACTTACTTCATTTGTTTTCAAATCTTCAGGTGGAGCATTTATAACAAAACGAACCAAAATATCTTCCAATACTCTTTCCAATGTTTGGTTTTGGAAACCATCTCTTAATGGAATTGACATTGTTTGAACTTTTGCTTCTCTTGTATTTCTTTAATATCACTTCTTCTATACCTCTAGCAGTAGCAATTGACTTATATTGGCTTTAATTGATTTGATTATCAGTGGTTCAGTAGTTGTTTAGTCACAGTGGCATTATATATAGATCACACAAATTTGTTAAAGCGCTGGCGGTTTTTTGTTTCAAAAAAACATCAACGGAGGGTAACTTTGAAATATTTCGCAATATAGAATTAACGGGTATTAATGAAACAACTTGAAAAGTAATTTAAACGTAATTTAACGAGAAAATAAGGTTACAATGGTCTTGAAAGTTGGTTACGTTCCAGAACACTTTTCCACACCTATTGCATTTGCCCAATCAAAGGGGTTTTTCCAAAAATTTGGATTAGAAATTGAGTTGATTCCATATCCTTCAGGATCAGGACATTTAATTCAATCATTAGAAGATGATTCATTAGATATTGCCATTGGATTAACTGAGGCTTTTGTTAGAGGTCTTGCACAGGGGAAAGAGAATTATAAATTGATTGGAACATATGTTAAAAGTCCATTACGTTGGTCAATTAGTACTGGATATAATAGAGATGAATTAAAGACACAAGATCAATTACAAGGTAAAAGAATTTCTATATCAAGAATTGGATCAGGATCTCATGTTATGTCATTTGTTTTAGCATTACAACAAGGTTTCAATAAACCGTTCTATTCTGAATTCCCAATTTTGTCTAATTTTAAAAATTTAAGAGATTCTGTTAATTTAAAAGAACATGTTGAACCATCAGATGCATTTATGTGGGAACATTTTACAACAAAGAAATATTATGATAATAAAGAAGTTAAAAAGATTGGTGAGATTTATACACCATGGCCATCCTGGGTTATCAATGCAAGAAGTGAATTAGTTAGTAATAAGAAGAAAGAAATGAGTAATTTCATCGAGGCTATTGAATTAGGTATCGAGTATTTCCAAAGCCATCAAGAAGAAGCAATTGAATATATCTACACGAATTTAGATTATAGTGAAGAAGATGCAAGAGAATGGATCAAGACTGTTGAGTTTAATAATGGTAAAGTTGGCACTGTTGAGTGGGAAACTGTTGTTGAAAACACTTCCAAGGTGTTGATTGAGGCTGGTGTCTTGGAAGAGGAAACAGATGTGATTAATAATAGACTAAATAGCGGTATAGTGTCAGTGATTTAACCATAATCGCTCCAATACAAATAGAAACTATTCATGTTTTTAGATCAAATGTGACATAAAGATGAGATGTGTCCCTTTCAAACGCTTTCGCTATGGGCGAATTCTTCTCCATTGAAGCGAATCGATGGACAGCTGAGAGGTTCTGACTCAGAGGGACAGAGTCAGACTGGAGAATGGAATAATCGCTTCGTAGACCAACTGGTAGCTAGTAGCCAATAACAAATAGCCATCCTATGTGCTATGCTATACAATTGTACTACTCATATTCTAACAGCTAGTATAAATGAAACTGTTTAGTCTCCGGCGTTGTCCGTGGTGTTCTGCGCCGTGGAGCTCTGTCTAGCTCTGTCTAGCTCTGTCTAGCTCTGTCTAACGTCTGCCTAGCTCTTTCTCTAACTCTGTCTAACGTCCGCCTAACTCTGCCCAGTGCTCCTCTGTTCCCACACGACCCGCCCTTCCGAGCCCTTCAGAGTCCCTCTTTGCGTCCGCCAAACGTGCCTCTTTGGCCCGAGCAAAGGTCAATTTTTGCACTTTCAATCCGTTATCAACAGATCTCTAATCCAAAATCCATTCAATTGGAACACTGCAAAGCATGGAATGACAATTGCAATGGCGAAATGGAAGGTCATCATTCCAAAAATGTATAAATACTACTCCATGCCCCCTTCTTCATTTCAATTGACATGTATTAAAAATGTTCAGACAACCAAGATACTTCCACTCCATCATGGTTCGCAAAACATTGGAAAACGTTCAAATATTAGCTCCTATTGATTCATCACCAAAGTTCCCTTCAGGTACAACACCAGCTGATCTTTTAACAAAACCAGCTTTGGAATTTATCACTTTATTACATCGTACTTTCAACAAGACTAGACTAGAACTTTTATCAAATAGACAAAAAGTTCAAAAATTTTTAGATGATGGCGGTAAACTCTCTTTCCTTAAAGAAACTGAACAAATTAGAAATGATCCAACTTGGACTGGTCCAACTTTAGCTCCAGGGCTCATTTCTAGAAATACAGAAATTACAGGTCCTCCATCTTCAAGATCTATGTTGATCAATGCCCTAAATTCAGGTGTTAAAACTTATATGACAGATATTGAAGATTCTGCATCACCAACTTGGGAAAATGTGATTTATGGTCAATTGAATTTATATGATGCAATTCGTGGTAAAATTGATTTTACTAATGAAAAAACTGGTAAGAATTACAAAGTTTCAAATCCACCTGGTAAAACTCCAACATTGATTCTTAGACCAAGAGGTTGGCATATGGTTGATAATCATATAACAGTTGATGATGAACCAATTTCTGCTTCACTTTTCGATTTTGGTTTATATTTTTATCATAATGCTCATGAATTAATTAAAATTGGACATGGTCCTTATTTCTACTTACCAAAGATGGAGCACCATTTGGAAGCAAGATTATGGAATGATGTTTTCAACGTTGCACAAGACATCTTGGGAATTGAAAGAGGTACTATAAGAGCAACTGTCTTGATTGAAACCTTACCAGCTGCTTTCCAAATGGAGGAAATTATCTTTGAATTAAGACAACATTCATCAGGTTTAAATTGTGGTCGTTGGGATTATATTTTTTCTACAATTAAAAGATTGAAAAATGATCCAAAACATATCTTACCTGATAGAGATCAAGTTACAATGACTTCACCATTTATGAATGCTTATGTAGAAAGATTGATCAAAATATGTCATACAAGAAAAGTTCATGCAATGGGTGGTATGGCTGCCCATATTCCAATAAAGAATGATGTTCAAGCAAATGAAGCTGCAATGGCAAAAGTTAAATCTGACAAGATTAGAGAACTAACAAAAGGTCATGATGGTTCTTGGGTTGCACATCCTGCTTTAGCACCTATTTGTAATGAAGTTTTCGATAATATGGGTACTCCAAATCAAATCCATTATATTCCAAATTATATCACAACTGAATCAGATTTGGTAAACACAGAAATTCAAAATGCTAGAATCACAGAAGATGGTATTCGTGTTAATTTATACATTGGTTTATGTTATATGGAAGCATGGTTAAGAGGTTCAGGTTGTGTTCCTATAAATAACTTGATGGAAGATGCAGCCACAGCAGAAGTTTCAAGATCTCAATTATATCAATGGGTAAAACATGGTGTTAAATTATCAGATACTAATGAGATCGTTACACCTGAATTAACAACAAGATTATTAAATGAAGAAACTGAAAAATTGTTGAAAACTGCTCCAGAGGGTAATCAATTTGAATTGGCTGCAAAATATTTCAAACCAGAAATTAGAGGTGAAAGATTTAGTGAATTTTTGACAACTTTACTATATGATGAGATTAGTACCGTGGGTAAACCTCTTGATCTATCAACTTTAAAGGATTAGAAAGATCAACTTTATTTAAAAAAACAAAAAGAATACAAATATCAATATGATTCATTACTGTTAATTGTAGATTGTGAAATATCCCTGTTCCGTTCCTTCTCTCCAAGTATATAATCTTGCTGTACCTTTTGTACCCATGTCTCGAGAAGGCTTTACGACAGGGTCCTTACTCAAGTAAACACCATGATATCAGCACAATTACCCACTGAATACAATTCCAAAGACTGGGATTGCAAAAATCAGATGCAACATCGTCTCTGGGAGTCCAAATGGTAATATAACTCACTCCTTAAACACCTTTCCCATGCAGTTATCATCACTTTGTATCACATCTATCACGTTCTCTTACGGCTGTGATTCAGCGTTTTCGCGTATCAGTGCAGCTTGTCAAATTTCAGGTTTAACGAAAATTTGGACTTGGAAATATTTTGATAACAAGAATGGAATGGTATAAAATCACAAATATCAGCAGCAGTTTTGGGAAACCAGACATCACTCATTGAGTATTGTTGTCAAGTGTCATGTCTGATAACTATCTATTGCCCTTCACTGAGGATGAACTCAGCTCTTTTGTCCCTCCTACTCCACGTCAAGTGTTGCGAATCTGTTTAAACTTGAAGTATCTTATTGATGAAATTATTCCTGTTCAATTTGATGATACCGTTGTACTCTCTCCTGATTCAAAAATTTTGAATGAAAGGGTCATTAATCTAGCCCTTGAAGCCGCTGGTGGATCTGGCGATGGGAAGCCTGGAACTTCTTCAAGAAAGTATCGTGCTGTCTTGATTTTTGCATTGCTAAAAGTCTGTGGTTGGTATTGGGAATTAGCTGCAACAGAAATCCATGATTCTGATTTATATTATTTAAGGGCTTCAACTTCACAACAATTGGCTAAATTAATAATTGAAAATGAAAATGATGATAAGTATTTATTCATTCAAATGCTTTGTCGTCGATATGTTGTTAATCTTAATACTATTGATTCTGAACCTACAAATGCCCTTGAAATGGCTGTTGATATGCATTCTACAATAGTTATTGGTTCATCAGGTTATCAGAGGTGTATGAAATGGCTATGGAGAGGTTGGATTGTTCAATCTGCAAAAGATCCTTCAAGTTATGTCTTATATAAAGATGTTTCAAAATCTTCATTAATTCATCATTTTGATCCAGAAAGAATTAAGACTCCATTATATCAATACTCTTTGGAGATCTTCTTCTCCATGGTTTACCTAAGTTTATATACTGTTGTTGTTAATCAAAGTGAAAGAACAGTGGCTCCAATTGATTTCTTTGAAGGTGCTTATTATTTCTTCACTTTCGCATACATTTATGACGAACTAACAAAGTTATATCATGTTGGACTTGCTTATTTAAGTTTTTGGAATATTTTTAATGATGTGATGTATTCTATAGTTACTGCTTCAATTGTGATGAGATTTTTAAGCTTAACACATCCTCATGACTCTCCAACTGGTATTCATTTAGATGAAGCTTCTTTTAGAACTTTATCTTTAGCTGCACCTTTAATGTGGACTAGATTATTATTGTACTTGGATGCTCAAAGATTCGTTGGTGCAATGATTGTTGTTGTTAAGACTATGATGAAGGAATCATTAATCTTTTTTGTGTTATTAATGATTGTTATTGCTGGATTCTTACAAGGATTTTTAGGTCTTGATAGTGCAGATGGTAGAAGAGATGCAACTTATTTAATTGTTCAAAACCTAAGTAAAACAGTGTTGGGAGCTGGTGATTTTGATTCCTTTAAGAAATTTGCCCCACCATATGCTGGTATTTTGTATTACTTCTACAGTTTCTTAGTTACTGTTATCTTGTTAAACATCCTAGTTGCATTATATGCTTCTGCATATGATAAAATTTATTCAAATGCAATTGACGAATACATGGCACTTGTGGCTCAAAAGACATTACGTTATATTAGAGCACCGGATGTCTGTGTTTATGTTCCACCTTTAAACATTATTGAATTAGTTTTTTCACCATTGGCCTTGATTCTTTCATCAAAGGCTTACAAATCATTAAATGGTAAAATTATGTTGATTTGTTATTCTCCATTACTAGCATATATCTCCATTAAAGAAGTTCGTGAATCAAGACGTGTTCAATATAATAGAATCAAAGGCCTATCAGATGATGCGAATGAAGTGGATAGAGAATGGGATTTAACTGATGGGTATGACGATGATTTTGATGGTATTTTCAGTGCTAGTGAAGGTGTCGATCTCTCAAATGAACGTGTTAATGAAGACCTGAGACAACAAATTTCTGCAGAAAGAGTAGATCCAACTTTTAGAGTTGGCAAAGGATGGTTTGGGAAAGTTAAATCCATTGCACCACCAGTGGTGGAAGGAACAAATGTTGGTATTGGTTGGGAATTGTATCCATTATATGATAAGATTGATCAATTGACTAAACTGGTTGAACATTCGCTTTCAGAAAATGCAAAATTGAAAGAGGAATTGCAGAAAAAATAGGCTTTTTCTGAAAATATACATACTTGAATAGATAGAGATTACTTGGTTTTTATATTTTATTCTAATATTAATTCTATGCATTAATTTTAACTGTACTCTATCTATTTGTAGCTATCCAATAATCACATTTATATTTCCAACCACCTAAACTTTTAGGATCAGAACTATATCCACATTCTATATCAGATTCATGGTATTCAAAATCAAACCAATGTTTAGATAATTCAATGAAATCGTCTCTTGTTAGCTCCAAACCTTTCACAGGAGCAGGAACTTTTGAACCATCATTTCTGACGATTTCATAAACATCCTCTGCATCTTCAAAATGCCATAATAAAGGTCCAAAATTGATCCAGGTCCCGCCTGGCTTTAAAGTATGACTCAAAGTCTTAAGATACTCTATTATATTTGAAGCTGTGTCCATAAAGAAATGTGTAATCACAATATCAAACTGATTTTCATTTTGCTTACGGAACTCAGATGCAGTAGGATCTTTTGAATAATGGTCTGAAAGTGCTAAATCATCCGGTCCATAAAGGTCTGTGAATGATCCTGAAGCGATTGACATCAATTCACCAACTGGTATCATAGGATATTTTTTCTGAAGCTCTAATAATTCAGTTTGATTATGCAAATCAGGTAAGAAAATTGGTCTCGTTTGTAATGAACGGTCTTTTTGATTAGAGAAACTATGAATTCCTGCAAAGATTGAATAATGGTTCTTCGTATATGAATGATTCAATAAGAAATTTGAAGCTAATAACATATGATATGAAAACTCATTTCCTTGACACCAAAATCCTCTTTTCACCAACTCAAAATTCAAACGTCCCAAACCAGCACCAGGTACTAATATTTTAATAAATTGACGTTCCTCCACTTTAGGATACTTTTCTTCCAAATATTTAAAGATCCTATCAAACGAAATATTACGTTCCGTAACGCCGCCATCATCAGACCATTCTCTAAGCATCTGTTTGAATACATATTTTACTTTATCATAATCACCGTATCCAGATTTTGCCCATTGCGTTGGATCTGAAGTTGCACCCCAATCATTCGCCACGGTCATTGCTAAATTTCTTGTAAAGTCACCATTCAATTTGATACAATGTTCAAGAACTTGTAAATATTCTGGAAACCATGGTAATAGGGCTTGCTCTTCCGATGTTAGACTCTTCCACTTTAATCTTCTTGGTGATAAAAGTTCTTTACGGGCGTAAACTTCGTATGAGTAATAGGCGTTCCTATGAGCTTCTCGTTAGATTTAGACTTCAACCAATTGCTTTTGTGCTTTCCATCTACTTACAACACCCTTGTTAAAGCATTATATTCCTCAATATCACCATTAGACATGTTTTTCGGCGTGTATCTTACACCTGATACGACGTTGAATTTGAATCCAAATGTTTCAAAGTGCCAAACTTCACGGGTTTGTTCGAAAGCTGTTCGCGAATTCGAAACATCAACAGCTTCAACTACTGGAGGAGAGATAATAGAGAGCGATAAGGAGGTTCATCTAATAATAATAGAGAAGAAGGATATAGCGAAGAAATAGAGATATAACAGAGATATACTTCTCGAGTTTCGAAGCGGTTGATCACAAGGGAATATATTGATGGTATGACAGATACTGAGCTTTCGTGCTCATTTATGAGACGTTTTCAATTATAAGATGTTTAGAAAAGAGAAACACCTCAACCAAACTAAAGTGTCTCTCAAGTCCCAGGAATCTTAAAAGAAACATGTCGCTGTCAGCTTTTACTCATTGTGTTCCATCATACCCTTTTTGAGACCAACAACAAGCAAAAATGAACCTTGACCAAATCCGAAAACAGTTCAGAAATCTTACATTTATCAAATTATTCAAGTCCAAAGACTCAGCTGCTGGTAGAGCATCAGAATCTATTGATGATGCAGAGCCATTTATGATTGAGTCCTTGACTACAGAACGTAAAGATCGTCATCGTTCTAATGCTCTTTTGAAAATATGTGTTTTTAATGGTCCTTTATCTTTAATTAGTGATGATTCCGTATTTTTGGATCCATTTTATGAAGGAATTAGATGAATATGAAGACCAATTGCCCTTATCGATAGCATTTTTGAAGGATCAAAATAGTTGAGACAGCTTCGACAAGACCATAGTTATTGGTGGCTTGAAAGGTCTTGAAAAGCGGCTTTGAACAAACTGGTGCTTTATAAAAAGCTAATTTTGAATACTTTGAAGTTTGATATACTAGCTAGTCATCTTTTAGATAGTTATACTAGACCTTGTTTTCACTTGCTATTGAACACAATTTGAAAGGAACCCGGCTATATGAAAGTGATTCCGGATGATATTTCTTACTCATTAATGAAATCAATATCAATGTGATGGAATTTTACGCTTGTTCTCTGCAAATGGTGTTCCTGTTAGACCTGGATAGGCTATTACATATTACCACTTCTTGATACTGAATATCATTACTTTGCACTAGCACTTGCACTTGCATTTCTTCTCTGCGTTTAGCTAGTTTTTCCCATTGTTCATTAAGATCTACAAGTTATAAATAAATAAACCTCCATCAAATATTAATAAACTTGTTTACACCTGGCTGCTACAACTTAACTTTTACTGTAAATGGATCTGACTGATTTTTTTCCGTAGTAATATCATCACCTAATAATTTAGCGTTATTCTGAGCACGAAGTTCATTTCCTCATGTCTTCTTTCTCTTCTTCTATTTTCAATACATGCTGAAATTATCTCTCCAGACCATGCATATTTCGATGTATGTTTCAGTTCATTTGAATATTTTCTTCTCAGTCTTTCAAAGTACATTAGTTGACACCTAATTTTAATCTACACCACCAGCTTATAATTAAACATATATTCGAAACAAATTGACTCAATAAACGCAATCTCAGAATTCCCTAGTTTCCACATCATTTCAACTAAAAATATAAAGTAAACGATGATGAACAACCATAAACATTAAATAAAAACAAAAGTAGTTGTTTGCCCTAATATCTAAACCCACTGACCATTCATTCAACAATTACAACTATTAGCTTCTGGGGAATCATTATTGACATTCAAATCAACTCTATTATTATCATTTCTTGCCGTTTCGTTCTGTGAAGCATCTTCAGGATTAGGAATTTTATTACCAATACCTAAGAAAACTTCTTTAACATTAAAAGAAGTCTTTGCAGAAGTTTCAAAAAATAATAAACCTTCTTCTTCAGCTAATTGTTTACCTTCTTCATATGCAACTTTTCTATTCTCTTCTTCATTTTCTTCAACTAAATCATATTTATTACCAACAAGTGCAATTATAATATCTTTTGATGCTTGTTCGTGTAATTCTTTAACCCAATGGCGTGCTTTAATAAATGATGCTGGTTTGGTAATATCATAAACAACTAATGCAGCTTGGGCATTACGATAATACATTGGTGCTAATGAAGCAAATCTCTCTTGTCCAGCTGTATCCCTAAATCGCTGTTAGTAAACTATAAAGTCGTTCGATCTTCTTATCATTATCCCACTCACCATATTTCAAACTTTATAGTCTTATCACCAATAGCACATCTTTGTGTTAAAAAAGCAGCGCCAATGGTAGGTTCTATCCATTGTTAGTATCCCGTTCATAATCTCAAATATACCTTCACTCCTATAATTTAGAGCTAGATATTGATGTAGCTAAAATACATACCTTTATTTTCTTGGAAATCATTACTAACAAATCTTAAAACTAATGAAGATTTACCAACTGCTGCTTCACCCAAAAGTACAAGTTTCACTGCTGTGACTGATTTGTTATTACTCATATTTATTGGAATTCAGGTTTTAATTGATGAGTTATTGGGATGAAACTCTTGTCATTTTGATAACTTGGTGTCTCCTTTTAATAGATAATGGATTTTTAAGATTTCTATAGTGCCGATTTCGCGAAAATCAGAGTTGGTGTTTGGATGAAGTGTACGTATATTACATTCTCTTTCAATTAAACAGTTTCTACAATGTATGATAAGGTATGCTAATCGTCATTCTAGCTGTATTGTATGCTTAACTACCAAGTTTACAGTTTTGGTTTTTCTTCAGTTAATTTCCCACCTTTCGTTGCAGGTAAATTAACTTCTAATTTTCCATCTTCTTTAATAACACCATCTTCACCAAAGAAGATGACAGTAACTGTCAAGTCATCTCTATACTTTCTTGAAGTTGGTGATGGGATTGAAACCAATGTTGAAACATATTCTTTTGAGCCACCAAGACTTAATGCGTTACGAATTAAATGAGTTGAAACGTTTTCATCTTCTAATAAATATTCATGTTGTTGAGCATTATTTTTATTTCTGAATGCAGGTCTTTGGATATCTTTGTATTTTTCATCAGCTTCATCTAAAACTTTTGGTAATTTTTTATCATCACCATTACCAAATAATTTCCATGTTTTGGAATTTAAAGCTGGTGAATTGTCATTTATTTTATGTTTTTCTAACCATTTAACAACTAATCCGACGATTTCTTCATTTGATAATAACTCGTAAAGACCATCAGATCCAATAACCAGAAAATCATTCTTGGAAGGATTTATTTTTGTTGTAGTAATAACAGGCTCTGCTGTAACATAAGGAGGTGATAGGAAGTTTCTTGGAGGAGATCTAAAATAAACTTTTAAATGTTCAGGTAATGAATCAATTGATTTACCTGCAATTTCTTTCAATTTATATCTAAAATCACCAAAAGCCCTTGTTGGTTGTAATGAGCCAAGGACTCTACCATTTCTAACAACTCCATTTTCACCTGGATGTTCATTACGAATTCTTTCAACTTCTTCTGGATTATCACCAGTTTGATCAACACTTAATGATTTGACAGTCCATTCATTTTCTTCATTTAATGACCCCAATAATGCTCTTGAATCACCTGCAACTGCAACTTTTAACAATTGAGAGCTTGAATCGTAGAAAGTTAATAATCCACAAGATCCTGAAGCGGCAGGTAATGCATTCAAAGCTTTTTCCTTGTTATTTGGATCTTCTAATAATTTTTGTAAAGAATCTTGAACAATTTGATAATCTAATCCTAAAAATCCATTTTTAATAGCTAAATCAATTGATTCTTGAGATGGAGTTAATCTTATTTTTTCATTTGATGGATCTGGTTTATAAATGGCCCCCAATTCATTAACAACATAATTTATTAACTCATCCCTTAATTTCAAACTCGTATGGTAGCCTGAATGTCCATCATAAATCCCCCAGAAATAGAAATCTGCATTTTCAGATTCACTTGTTGGTACGGTTATAACACTTTCTGAACGATCATCTTCAATCGGATTATTACTTGGTAATTGGGAAATGTCATAACGTACAACACCTTTACCTCTATTGACATAATAACTTTCTTCTAGATTTCTTAATCTTTTAGTTATTTCATCCTCGTTAAGTAAAAAGATGTTTTGTTTATTTGTATTGTTGGAATTAGTAGTTGATTTTGTGGTGGAGAAATTTCTAAATCCATCAGCGCCAGCACCTGAACCGGAGTCACTTAAATAATGGTTTGATAATGAGATGTAAGAAGCAACAAATAATACCCCTGAAGCTAATGCTATATTCAAATCTTTCATTGATCTTTTCTTGTATAATTTTTTGGATGTATTGATTGCTTTTAACAACGTAGCAGTTGTTGAGATGTTTCGACTTGACTCCTTTGTCAATGAATTGATGATGTTTGAATTGGTGAGAAATTTCTTCGAAAGCCTCACTGAATTGGATCTTGCGATGAATACTAGAGTCATTTTGTCTCTGTAATTCCTTGTAATCGTATAGATGGTCAAATTCAATTTGGTATAATTGTTGTTATTCTTGTTGATGTTTTGAAAAGGGATTTTCGGCCACGAAAATCCTGGTCGCTTAGTCATAAATGTGGTATTGATTATGTAAAAGAGAGATTTATAATATAGCCAATATAATGCAAAACTGAGACCTTTGATGGTATTTGGCAAATTTCTAATTGAGAGGTAACGGAAATTTATCTACGATTTCACAAGATAGTTATTAACGAAAGAATTATATGCCTTTTTTTGCAAGTTGACCAGATAAGTAAAAACAAATAATAAACAAATGAACATGAATGAAATAAACTGGATGAAATGTGCTTAATGCTCTCACATACAAACTAATCCAGAGCCAATCAAGAATGACATAATGAAAATAGTATAGATGGAAACCATCAATCTAGATCCATCACTTGATCTGCTAGATGATGAACCACTTCCACTTCCACTTCCACCACCATTTGATGAGCCACCAGTACTAGTAGAACCACTTCCTCCACCAGTTCTTGTTGATCCACTTGCATTAACACTTGATCTTGGATTATTTCCACCATTATTAGATGCATAACTTTCAGTATTTGTGAAAATATTACCACCTGTACCAGTACCACTTTGATAACTTGACCAAGTTGAACTATAGTCAGCAGCACGAGAAGCTGATGGGACTGAAGATGAAATTACTTCAATATCTTCATCATCTGTATATTTAGCTTGTGCTAATGAGATTTCTAAATCATCTAAATCATAAACAACATAAGCTGAACGTAAAAATGAATCACCTAAAATGATTGAATTATCACCAGATGGGAATAAACCAAGGACACAAGTTGATGACTGAGATGTTGATAAGACGATATCTTGTAATGGAACACGGATTAATTTCCCTTGGAAATCATAAACAATATAACCTGAATTTGAACCATAACAATCACTCAAGTAATAACCAGTTGATCTTGAATATTGGGCACCTAATTGATCTGCAATTGATGAAATTAAAGAATCTGGCATATAAGTCAATGTTGTACCGGAATCTAATAATGCAGGATATTTATTAGTTGTTATAGTTTCTTGACCATCATTGCCAACACCTTCTGTACCAATACCAGATAAAGTAATTTCTAATTTAATAATTTGATTATAACCTCTTGATTGAAGGGTATTAACCAAAGGAACGGTTAATAAAGTGCCATTATATTTTGCATGATCGACACCTCCAAACAAAATTGAACCACTTTCAGCATCAGCAGAGTCCAAATATAATGAATAAACACGTTTATGAATTAAACCATCTTCAACTAATTTTGCAGGGAAATTTGCGTAAGTATAAGGTTGACCATTTGAAGCAGTTGATCCTGAGTAAGTAGTTTCTAAACCTTCAAGACCAATACCCAAGACACCAACAGTAGAATTTGTTTGATTTGCCACTGCAAATGATAAATTTTCCACTTTTGTACCACCAACTGTAACATCATCATAACCCCAAGTACCATATGCATAAGAATCATCACCATAAACAATATAAAATTCAGTATTATTTGAATGAAATGTAGAAGATGAATCAACATCAAAAGTTCCGTATTCTGAACAATCTATAGTTGCTTGAGATGAACTAACTTGAGTTTGAGTTTCTACTTGGGATTCCGTTGCTGTACCAAAAGGTTGAGTCGATTGGAAATTGTCATCATCTGAATCCTTGTTGTTTGTAGCTCCAATGTTTACATTTGGACGACGGTGTCCTAAAGTTGGGATATTTGAAGTATTAAAGTCTTCAATTCTTCTCCATTTCCAGCCAAATCCACCTGAACCTGAACCTGAACCTGAACCTGAACCTGAAGACCCTGACGAACTTGATCCTGATGAAGATGAAGAGCCAGAAGAACAATAAGGATTATTTGAACCGGTAACCCAAAGATCCGAAGAACCAGTATCCATCAATACTGTAACATTTTCATCATGATCACCAATAGCTAATTCCACTGAATAGAAAGATCTTTGATTCTCTAAAGTGGTTTCAATAGTACCATCAGTTGATCTCTTGCGTAAATTTAAGCTTGGTTTCTTTGATGAATGTGACGTTTCATAATCATCACCTCTTTTGATATCAAATTTGAAACCGTGGATACCTGGTGCTATATTTTTAGCAATTGCAGTAGCTAGTATTGAACCTATAGCAATGAGTGATTGGACCTTCATGATGAGTTATAGCTAATGAATGTAGTAGTGTTAGCTAATAGCAGTATGTGTGAAAGCTATCTTCTCCTTGGTGGCAATTTGTAATTTTATAAGTGTTGGAGTAGAATGGTTAAAGTACTATAACTGTTTTCTTCCAAGTCTTCTCGTGGCTATAATTTGAGCACTGGGCAGATGACAAAGGCGATAAAATAGCTGACGAATGGGCAGCAGTAATCACAATAACCGTGTTTTCTATGGATTTATGGCTCTATGGCTCTATAGTTGGTATATAAGTAGTACAATATCAGCAACAGCACCAGTCACTAGCTTCTCAAGCCTCTTTCTTTATTTCTTCACGTTCTCAAAGAGAAGATTATTGCACCGAGAATGAAGTGAACACGCTTTGCTTCCGCGAAATTTTTGTTTTATGGGCGAAGCTAAGGAAAGGTGTGTTTTATAGTGACCGACAGTTTGATAAGCCATTATGGGAAGTAAATCTGGATCACATACTATTTTCTACCATTTTTAATCAGGTATAAATACCCCCAATACCCTTTTTCTATGCTCTTAAAGGAAATTCCTTCCTTCTTCACCGTTTCTTATGTAACTGGTTACATAATCGTATTTGTAATTTAAGTTGAAAATCTATAATAACAATAGAGACTTGCAACATTTCTCATATCTTTCTGAATCTTGCATTGAACCGTTAAGTAGTTTAACCGTTGTTATACACCATTTAAGCATGAAATTTTGGGCCTTGTTAGTGTATTACTCTTCCCAATCAGTTGCTTTTTTAGCTAAACCCTTGAATACTTAAGTTTATATTAATTCTTCTTACTTCTGATGATTGTTTAACTATATCATGTTAAACTGATTCTGCCATGCAGGAGTACTATGAGTTATTAATAAATATTGATGCTTTCTTGCCACAACGTGTCTTGAATCTATAGAGCGTTTGTTTATCTCATCTTTCATGAAAAGAAAATATCAATTCTTCTATTCATGAGGTTGATCTGTAGTGCTCTCACGCTCGACAAACGTTTGAATAGACCCAAATTACAGGCAAAACTATGGCATACTTTAAAGTTAAGAGATATATGTCAATATTTTTTTTTCAATTCTGGGTTCCCAAGGTTACTTATTTGGCAGCTAAATATATACAAATATGAATCTAGTTACTTATTGACCTCACATCAACTAGCTGGATATCGCCAATAATTAAGATGGAGACCAAAAGCTGTTCCATGCAACCATGACTACTTAGCATAAAATTTAAATATAAAGCTGCATTATTTTATTTATTACTAATTCATGAGATGGGTGTTGGTTTGATCGGTTTAAACATCATAATAGCCCCAACTGAATATCTGATTAAAAAAATATTGAATCTGATAATTTGAAAAGTTCAAACAAGTTGGCCATATCTTTTGTTAGAAAAGGTTCAATATATATATTTCATGATCTTCAGGGTCAATGGTAGACGTCTTCTTTTTTAGATTGTACACATGTATGCTTGTATGCCACTTTAGTACTCTTGACAAAGAGATCCAGCTCTCAAGAATCAGGACATGAAATATATAAAAACAATCTAAAGATTCAGTAAGCACATATGGCCCAATAATCTACATACCATAATCTTTATACCGTATCTAAAGGGGATGTGTGAGAGTATGGTGGAATACATGAGCTGCTCTTGGAAAATATCACATACTGTAGTAGCGCGCTTCGAACCCCTGCTGCAAGTAATTTCTCTTTTTTCAAGGCTCTTTTGTGGAGCTAAATTTCCTGTCTGCTCGAAACATTGCCTTCCTATCAATATCTTGGGGTAAAGATCTGGCAAATTGGGCTTTTGACCTTTTCTTTCAGACTTACAGTAAATCATATATTTGATTTTTATGGGTTAATATGAGTTAAATCAAAAGCACAATGTAGTGTTAAATGACACAAAAAAATGACATATGTTGGGCCTACCAACTAAAGATAAGACTCAATAAAGTATATTCAATAATGGTGTGTTTTCGAATGTGCAAAAAAAGTATAGGAAAGTATTTGGAGCTTTATTTTCGTGATATGAGCATCTCCTTTTCATTTTGAGCCTTTTTCTCGTTTTTTATAATTAGTACAGCTCAAGTTTATAGACCTCTGATCTTAGATTCTTAGTTTATAAATATTAATATTATATTAAAATCATTATTAATTATATATTGATATTAAATATCTTATAAATTGAATAATTATTAATAATATTATAATAAATAACTAATTAATAGAGTATTCAAATATTTACATTGTCTGAATTGAATAATAATCACACAAAATTTCATGTCAAATACCTGGTAGGCACACGCACAAATTTACGGTCTATCTACACTGTGGCGAAACCAATAACAACAGCTGCGGTTTTAGCTCAGTCGGGAGAGCGTTAGACTGAAGATCTAAAGGTCCTGTGTTCAATCCACAGAAATCGCATTTATTTTTTTATTTTTTCTTACCCAGATATGAGAGGCCTAAACTAACCATTTTGACAACCACTGATATCCTCTTTCATTTGCAGTCATGCATATAAAATATATATATATATATCTATATATACACATTGGAGCCGAATTGAGCTGCTCATGTAGTTTTTAGCTTACTTCAATTTTCCTTTGGTGTAGTACAACTTTTTGACCCAAGGTCGGAAAATTAAAAAAAAAAAGAAAATAAATCGCACTTGCACTTTTGATTTGATCTCCAGATACACTTCAACATTAACTACTGTCTGATACTGCTACCACAATCCTCGACTATCACTAAAAAGTATGTCACAAGAATCAGACAAGAAGCCTGAATTTGGGCCATCGGGGAAGAAGATCATTTATGATAAAGATGGTAAACCGTGAGTATAATAAATCTTATCAATTCAGAAGTTTTGACATAATTACTAATGGTTTTAATTCATAGATGTCGTTCATGTAATACATTACTAGATTTTAAAATGGCAAATTTTGGTTCAAAAGGTAAAACTGCAGGTGGTACTGCTTTAGGAGCTGCTACGTTTGGAGCTGGAGCTACTGTTGCCTCCAATTCCAAAACATCTGATAACTCGTCAAATGAATCTCCATATCCAAAAGATTGTCCACCAGATGTAAATGAATTAGGTCGTTCCACTTGGACTTTCCTTCATTCAGTTGCTGCTACTTATCCAGAAAAACCATCTCCAGCACAACAAACAAATATGTTACAATTTTTAAATATTTTTTCCAAAATTTATCCATGTTGGTTCTGTGCCAAAGATTTTGAATCATATATTTCAAAACCAGAAACTAAACCAAAAGTTACAAATCAAGATGAATTTGGTAAATGGTTATGTGATGCTCATAATGAAGTTAATGTGAAATTAGGGAAACCAAAATTTGATTGTAATCTTTGGAAACAAAGATGGAAAGATGGTTGGGATGATGGATCTTGTGATTAATTTAATATCTTTTACTAATAAAAATAAATATAAGCATAAAGCGGCACTTACGAAGTTCAGATTATAAATAATAATGTTCATATCATGTATATATAATACAATTAATACATCTCCAAGTCATATCGTACACACATTACTGAAATAATGATAAATCTAATGGAACAGAACTTCCACGACCTGAAGGATATAATTTTTGTTTCCCTTCAAAATATCTTGGTTTTGGTAAATCATTTTGATTCACAAATTTAAATCTTGAATCATCAATATTTATCTTTTTATGTAAATTACCATTGATTGTATATGTTGAGCTATCAATCTTCTCAATATTGCTATTTGGATAAGTTGTAGTTGTACTTGGTGGAGGAGGAGGAGGCGCTGATTTCCCAAACAATCTTTGTTTGAATGAACCTCCAGGTATATGATGATGATGATGGCTTGATGTTGTAGGTGCTGGCGATGAAGGAGCTAGTGCAGCTTCACTTGGTGCTTCTGGAGCAGGTGATGGTGGAGCAGGCGCAGAAATTGATGGTGCGCTAGACTTTGAAGCAGGCGGAGGTGGAGGAGGTGCTGCATTTCTAGGAGAAGTTGGTACTCGTGGAGCTGGAGCTTGTGGTATAGAAGGAGCAGAAGGAGCAGAATGAGCACTTGATTGTGGTAATGATGGTGGAGCTTTTGGTGCTGGTGGAGGGATTGATGGAGCAGATGAAGAAGCTTGTGATCCATTTTGTGAACTTTCATCAACAACAAATCTATCATCTCTTTTCTGTTGAATATCTGCTAAAAATGGTAACCCACCTCCTACCGATGGTGGAGTTGGAGCTGATGGTGCACTGGATTTAGGTAATGATGGAGGAGGTGGAGGTGCCACTGGTGGAGTTGGAGCACTTGACTTTGGTAATGATAGAGGAGCTGGAGGAGCTGGAGGTGCAACTGGTGGAGTTGGAGCACTTGACTTTGGTAATGATGGAGGAGGTGGAGCTACTGGTGTTGGAGGATTTGAATTGTTTCGACTTCCTACTTTAGCAGCAATCATATCAGCAAGACTACCAGCAGCACCAGCAGCACCACTTGATGTGGATGGTGCTTTTGTTGGAGCTGGTGCTCTAGGTTTTGATGGTGTTGTATCGCCTGAAGCTTGTTCAGATGCTGAAAAATTGGATGGTACAGAGTCAACAACATGTGAATCATCTCTTTTCTTTTGAATTTCTGCTAAGAATGGTAATCCACCTCCAACATTTGGTGTTGGTGTTGGTGCTGGTGATGACTTGGAGGATGACGGTAGAAACATAGTTGGAGGTTTTGGAGCAGGAGGTGCTCCTGATGAAGGTAAAGGCGGTGGACCTGGCGGTGGTGGAGCATTTGAAGATGGAGTTGAAGAAATTGGAGCTGGAGCTGGAGCTGGAGCTGGAGGAGGAGGAGGAGGTGGTGGTGGTGGGGCAGCACTTGATGGACCGCTAGGTTTTGAAGATGGGATATTTGGAGCTGAGGAACCTGGTAATGGTGGTGGACCTGGTGGAGGAGGAGCTGTAGTATTTGTATTTAATGGTTTTCTTGATGGTCTAGATGATGGAATTGAAGGCGCTGGAGGAGCATTTGAGCTTGGTAGTGGAGGAGGACCAGAAGCTGGAACAGGAGGAGGAGCACTTGAACTATTTCGTGACCCTTGACTTGAGTTTGAATTTATTGAACTTGTAGATGTTTGACGAACATGTGCACTTTTACTTGGGATTCTTGGTGGGACTCTTAAATTATTACCAGGCAATGGAGGAGCAGACCCTGGAATTGGAGGAGCAGATCCTGATGGGATTGGAGGAGCACTTATACTCGGTATTGAAGGAGCTTGTTGTTGCTGAGATGAAATAGATGGCGTTCTTTTTGGAGGTCTTGATGTTGGTAAACTTGGAACACTTGGAACACTTGGTGCACTTGGGGCATTACCTGCCGGTGATTTATTTGTATCAACATGTTTTTTCAGTTTTGGTATACCATTGGCAAATAGTCCACCAATTTGTGGAGCTGATGGGGCACTTGGAGCACTTGGAGGTTCAGATGATGGAGCACTTATTGTTGTTTGAGGTCTTGAACCTGGGATAGCTGGAGGTAAACCCATTGAAGTAGCAGCACCTGAAGAACCACTATTACCAGATCCACCTACCAATGGAGCACTTCTATCATTAGTCTCAGCTTTTTTTAATTTAGCTCCTTTTCTAATATCACCAAGTAAAGCATCTCTTCCAGCCATTGCATTTGCTGGAGGTTTTGGAGCATTTCCTGATCCTCCTAATGCTGGAGGACCACCCATTGGTGGTGGCGGTGGGGGAGGAGGAGCTGGCGGCATTGTGTATATATTTGAAGAGCAGCAGACCAATGACGACACCGGCTAAAATTGGATTGATCTCTTTCCAATTGACGTTGAAATGTTGTTCACAAGTTGTTGATCTGGTCCATGTTTATGGGTTAAGTTTGAATTTCTTGCCCTAATTCGCGAATTCTCCTAAGCAGAAGATTAAAGTTACCCGCAAAAACAGGAACTGGCGCTAAAAAATGAGTTTCGTCAAAAAAAGTTTCATTTCTACAAACAACAAACTTCTCAAGAGAAGAAACTGAAGTTGATGACGAATAGGATGATGTGAAATGATGAATGAATGGATCTTGGAATGTGCTGATGTGATCTATATTACCTAGTGCTTTTTTCCTTTCTTTGAAGAAAATGGTACGTTAAGCATTTCAAGAAATTCATCTTTTTGTCTCGTGAAGAGGAGTTATAATTCAATGCTTTAATAGTGGAAAATGTTCATGATGTTGATTGTTTAATAAGGATATTTTGATCGGTCATCGTGTGAATTAATGACTTTGAAAGATTCATTATTTTATATTTCCACTTATATTCTCATCACTTCAAATATATATACATCACAGACCTCTTCGAAGATCCTTATACCTTTACACCGTGGTATAATGATTCAAAGCGAGGCCTAGAGCAATTTTTGCCATTACTTATCATTTGTTTTAACTTACAGCAATTAGTAGGATTTTTGCGCTATGGGTTTGAAACAACATTCAGTCTTTACCCACTGGAATTTTTTGATCAAGTTTGGTACATCTTTTCATTATAATATATGATTATTTATAGATTGATTTATTGTAGAATTACGATGTAAATAATTGAAGGGCCTAGTGAAGACGTTTCATTTCTTTTTGACAGGTCTCTTTGCACAAAAGGACTTTGGACCTAATCTTTACAACCTAAGTTTACATCGGTTTACCCTTGAAAAGAATATCACATAATAAGAAGCGATTTTAGTACAAAAATGCACCAGAAATAAGCTTAATATGAAATTTTGAGATTAACCTTTTGAAAGAATAAAATCTCTGATACATTCTTCCCTATAAACTTCATTTCGTTCTTTTCTAGTTTCTGAGATTTAACAGAATTGCTAGTAACTACAATAAAGGAAACAACTGCACAAAACAAGTAAAACAAGTTATTGTGACCCAAAAAACGCATAAACCTACTATTCAAAACCCCAATTAATCATATAATTCATAACACACGAGCTTCATCTACTGCAATTCTGAGTTATTCCATGTTGAATGGTCCCAGATCCCAGATCTACACTTTCCCAAAGTGGCAGATCTGAATGCGGTTTTAGGAGAAGGACAGGAAATTTATATCAATGAGCCAAAAAAAAAAAAAAAAAGTGAGACTCCATTCAACTTCAACTTTCGCAAAGTATGAAGGTCAAGATGCTAACCTCTCTCATTCACCACTGAGACTATAGATTCATTGAAAAGTGATGCGGAAAGGATAGTTTCAAAGGGTTGAAATTGTCTATATGATCAAATTTTCACGAGAAAAAGCTGGTTATGAAGGTTTTGCTATATCTTATTGTCAACCCAATGTGGGAGAACATATGGGAAAACCGCATTGATGCTGAAACTATAGATATCCAATTGCTAAGATTCGAAAGGTTTCGATATGTTTTAACCAAGTTGATTTTTGGTTTATCGATATATCTTCAATAGGATTCGTTGGTTGTTTTCGCTTGTTCTCACCGGTCATAAAAGGCCTACTACATTTTCCAACTACGGAGAAATGCTCTCAACACCAGAATTTGCTACAGCTCTAGACAAACGAGCTTGAGCAAGCTATAAAGACTGCAACCCGGTGGTAAAGTTTGAACTGATGGTGAATTTATATCAAATTTGTTAAGGTTCTTAAGGTTGATTGAAATGAAATGGTGTATTATTGGTGTGTTTTTTTTGGAGGGTTTGGGTCAAGATTTTGGTAAAATCTAGATATACTACTTAATCTATATGGTGCTTTTTCAAATTTGTGAATATGTGTGCTTCTAGGAACATAATCTTCTTCCAGCTAATTTGAACAGAAAACAAACAATAGGATTAGACCGGAGAACATCTCTTACTGAGCTGTCAACAAGCTAGATTAAATCGCGAGTTTAGAGTTTCTCATTAGGACAAAAGCAATTGGTTTCACTCAAACTCTCTTTATCATACATCATTTTGCTCTGAAATTTAACTGAAGGTTGCATATTGTGGGAACAAGAATTCGGTTAATTATTAACAAAAAAAAAAAAAAGCTAATGAGTTGAACTTCTTATATGAAACTTTTTTCAAAAAATATGAATCTGGAACATGGATTATATGAGCTCATATAGTTGATCCATAAAACTAAGTTTTGAAGTAATTTCAGAACAAAATTCAGGATTTACTTTTTTGATCATTTTTTTCTATTCAGATAAATCTTCTCATCTAACTCAATCTCAATTTAAAACAAACATTTTGAAGATCAAGGAAATTTAGATTTATTGAATTTAAAGAGAAGATTAATTTTGTACAAATTCTTTTGTTATATACAACTATTGGGATACATATCTTTGATTAAATTTCTAAATATATTTCATTTGCTTTCCCACTTACTTTTTGAATGGTTACAAGGTTAATTCAAGATATCAAAAGATTTAAAAGAATATTTTTTGAAAAAGTATGATGGGTTATCAAAGCAATAGGCCTAATCATATAAGGTAAGTTTTCCTCCTTAATAAATATGATTTCATTTGAGCTTATGCTAGTTATCATCTATATTCTTTTTTTAAATCATACTCTGAAGTATCCAAGATTATTTGTTTTTCATCTTATCCGTTATACGGCTTCTTCTTTTTTTTTTTTTGGCCTTTCCTGTCTGTGACTTTTGCTGATTTCAGGTTGAGTAGTCCCTGTATGTTATAGGAAATAATTTTGATCTGACTTTTGTTTTTATTTTTTTTTGCAAAAAAAGGTACATTTTCATATATTGGAAAGTATATGTAAATGTGTAATCATAAGGATCAAATGAAATATTTAAAACATAATAAGAATAAGAAGTTTATAAAAGAGAATGAATACTAATAAACGTTTAAAAAGACTACCTTCTTTTAATGAATTAACTTCAAATTTTTCAAATTCTTTACAAATTGATCGTTCAAATCAAAGTTATACAAATTCAACAGTTACAAGTGCTCAACAAACGCCTCAACTTACACAATCCCAGCAATTTACTCATACACCACAAGAATTATCAAATTCAGCACCTCCAATACCTCCTCAACAACCTCATTTTAATCAAATTAAGACTGTGATTCAAGCACCAGGACAAGGGCAAGGACTTGGACCTGGACCTGGATCAGGACCTGTACCTGCTCCACATCATTCACATTTTAATTCACAGCAATATCAACCTCAATTTTTATATAATAATCCACAAGGTCAAATTGCACCAAATCAACAAGTTATTAATCAAAGAATACCTTCAAATTATTCAGAATTAACAAGATTTCAATTTCCATCACCAGATCCAAATTATGTTATATCACCAACTTCATTAGAAGAATCAACAAGTGGACAAATTTCAACAAATATTGATCCTAAAAGAAGATATTCTATGCAATTACCACCATATCCTTCTCATCATTCTAAAAAAGATTCTTATGATTCTCAAACATCACTTTCTGCATTAGCTGATGTTGCAAGTATTGGAGGTGAAGAAGAAAATTCCCAAAAAAATGATGTAAATATAAATAAAGAATATGAAGATTTAACAAAATTATTACATTTAATTGAAAAATCTTTAGATAAATATAAATCATTAAATCAAATTTTTAATGATATTAATTATGATTTTTCTTTACAACTTGAAAATTCAATAAAAGATCAAAATTTTATTAATGATCAAAATTCAATTAAATTATTATTAGATTATACAAGTTCAAATAATGAATTAATTAATTCAATTTCTATTGTTTTTTTAAAAAAATTTATATCAAATATTCCATTATCAGCTTTAAAAGCTTCAATTAATATGAATGATGAAATTCGTAAAGGTTTAGAATCGTGGTTAATTTATAAAGAACGTGAAGTTGATGATGAATCTTCCAAAATGGATATTGATAAAAAATCAGATGTTTCACAACCAATAATATCACAAAAATTTTCATCAAGACCACAATCACAATCACAATCACAATCAAAATTAAAATCACAATCAAGATCACAATCAAGATCACAATCATTTATAACTCCAAATTTTTTGAAAAATCATAGTCGTCAAAATTCAAGAGGTAAAAATTTACGTCATTATAGACATCAATCAATATCTGTACCACCATCACAACAAATTATTAAAAAATCAATTAATAATAATCCACCACCACCACCACCATCATCATCATCATCATCAGTACAATCAATTGAAATTTCAAAAAATCAAGATGAAAATATAGGTTCATTTTCTAAAAAAAGAAAATCATCAAATACAATAATTAATAAAAATTTAAATTCAATAAATAATATTAAAAATGATGAAAATAATATTTCATTAATTGTTAAACCTCCTAAACCAGTTATAGATTCTTCAATTACTCAACCACCTCCAATAAAGGGAGTTTTCAATGAAGATTTATCAATTAAAACAGATCATAAATGTCAACAATGTGGATCTGATGATACACCTGAATGGAGAAGAGGACCATATGGATCAAGATCTTTATGTAATGCTTGTGGATTATTTTATGGTAAATTAATTAAAAAATTTGGATATGATGAAGCTGCAGTAATTATGTTGAAACGTAAAGATCAAGGAAATGGTGATGATAGAAGGATACCAATTGATTAAATAAAAAAGATTATCATGGATATATTGTCATGGATAAATTATCATGGATATATTATATCATAAAATTTCAATTCAATTCTCAATGTTATTTATTATATTTTTCATTTCACTTTAGTTTTTGAACTATATGTTTTAGTACCCAATTTTATTTATATAAATCTTCAATTCTAACAAATAGTGAGTGATAGTGATCATCGTCATAGTATATAATATGGCTTTTAGCTATATAATACTTTACTTTTTCTGCTCATTATATATTTGTGTTTTCTTATGTTTTTTATACAATTACTTCCCAATTATTTCCCAATTATTTCCCAATTTAAATGTATTTTAAAATTTATTTGTAATTCATCGTACTCCAACCTGTATAACCTTTCTCCCTTTCCCAGTACTAAACTATGGTGTTTATACTTTTCTCTGGGGTTCCCCCAAATCATTAAAATTTCCCTTGTTTGGTAATTGGATTAAAATCTAGATTTTCCCAAATCAGATGTAGGAATAAGTATATGGAAGTGATGAAGAGTACGTAAACGTAAGGAAATGTTTGAAAGGCAAATTACACATTAAGTGACATAGAGTTGATATTATGTTACTGAATAGATGTGTATATTTGTATATTTATGTATTTCTGTATTTCGGTTGTGAATGAGTTTACTTGATATCGTTTTGATTGTGATGAGACTTTAGAAGTATCTTCAATTGATATTAAAATTTGTGGGAAATATACTGGAAATTATTTATTAAAAACAATAATTTTATTAAGGAAAAAATACATAATTTCATTTAAAATACTCATCAATTATCTCTTTTGAACAATTTAAATTTTTCCATAATGAAAACCATTCATTAAATTTAAAATTTTCAATATTTACAGTTGGTATAATTTTCCCCCAATTTAAAAAAATACCAAATAAACATAATTCTTTAAAACTTGAATGTTCAGAATATGGTATATTTAATGATGAAGATTTTTCAAATTGATTTAATAATTGATTTTCAAAGTCATCATGGTCATTATCATCATTATTTTCTCCAAAAATTAAATTTTCAATAATTTCTTCAGATGATGAGTTTTTGATATCATTATTTTTATTTTTAAATGAATTAAATGACCAACCTGTTGGTTTTATTTTAATAATTTTTTTATTTTGATATTTTGAAAGATATTTTAAATCATTTAATTTATTAATTGAAACTATATGAATTTTACAATCAATTGATTCAATTGTTGAAAAAATTGATAAATCATTAAAATTTTCAATACAACTTAACATTTTATAACGTTCTTTTGTTATAAAAATTTTTGAATTTATTCTTTTAGCTAAGTTAATATATAATTTTTCTTTACCAATTGAATAAGCACCAATTATAAATAAATAATCATTATTATCATTGTTATTATTAAAATAATTTAATATTGAATTTTTTTTAATTGATTGATTATTTATTTTATTTATAAAATCACAAGATTTTTCAATAATTTTTTTTTGTGAAATAAATGTATAAATTGGATTTAAATAAGTTGTATCTAAATAAATTTCATCAATGAAAATTTTTTTTAAAAAAATTAAATGATTATATGAAACTCTAAAATCTCCAGTATGTAAAATTTTTTTAATAATTTGATTATTTTTTTCATTATATTCTTGGAAAAGGAAAATAACACCACCAGGACAATGATTTGCATCAAATAAAATCATTTCAATATTTTTATGAATTTTATATTTTTCACCAATTTCAACTCCAATAATTTTTTCTGAAGGTAATTTCATTATATTTATTAATAAATTTTCAGTTGTTTTAGAACAAATTATATAACCTTGATTCCAATTTTTATTTAAACCAATATAATGATCTGAATGATAATGTGATAAAAAATATTGATTTATAAAAGGATGATTCATAAATTGAAATCCATCAACGATAATTTTATGATTATTTTTAAAATTTAATATTTTAAAATCTGGAATTGGTTTTGTTCTTGCTTTAGGTTTTGAAGGAGGAGGAGGAGGAGGAGTAGATGATTTTGATTTTTTAATTGATGGTAAAACTATTGATTTATGAATATTTGGTTTTAATAAACATAATTCAACATGAGATTCTCGATCAATTAATGATAATTTTGATAAATCCAATTTACAAATTGGACATGGTATTGAATCATGAACATTATTATATTTTGAATTATTGGGGAGTTTAAAATTACCTTGTGAAACTGAATTTTTATTTCCATCATCAACAATTTTGCCACTATTTATATCAACCACTTCATCATTAACCACCACCTCATCATTTGTCAGATCTATAACATCTTGATATTTCCTCTTTGATCTTGAAGTTTCAAATAATTCGAAAACACTTCTTTGACTCATATCTCTAATCTTGATCCTTCATTTTTCAATAGAATTTGTTTGATTATTTGATTATTTTGAATAATGGTTTAATTTAATATTATTATAATTTTATTTTCTTTTTCTTTTCCGCGAATTTAATATTGAATATTGAATTTAATATTGAATATTTACTGATTGTATTACTGATTGTATTACTGATTGTATTACTGATTGTATTTATTGATTGTATCTGATTGTATCTGATTGTATTATTGATTGTATCTGATTGTATTATTGATACTTATTGATTTATCAATCTACAATGGGCCTCCTAAGTATCATAAGGAAACAAAAACTAAAAGACAAAGAACTTCGGATATTGATGTTGTAAGTATATATATATATAATGATTATAATGATTATAATTGTTATAATTACTAATATATTCAACAGAGGACTTGATAATGCAGGTAAATCATCAATAATTCAAAGTATATTAGGAGAAACAAATTTTAATAAAATAATTCCTACGATGGGATTTGAAATAAATACAATTAAATTTAAAAATTTCCAATTAAATATATGGGATATTGGAGGACAATTAACATTAAGATCATTTTGGTTTAATTATTTTGATGGATTAAATTCATTAATTTGGGTAATTGATACAAGTAATTTACAAAGAATTATTGAAAATTTTAATGAATTTTATAATATTTTACAAAATGAAAAATTAATAAATATTAAATTATTGATTTATTTAAATAAAATTGATTTAGTTGGTGGTGGTGGTGATGAGATTAAAGAGATTAAAGAAAAAATTAAAAATTTATTAAAATTAAATGAAATTGATGATAATAAATGGGCAATTTATGAATGTAGTATATATGATAAAGATAGTATTGAAAGGGGGTTAAATTGGTTGTGTGATAATGAATAGAATAGGTAAATAATATAATATAATATAACTAATATAAATAATAATATAATATAATACAATAATTCCATTCAACCAAATAAATCAATAATAAATCAATAAATATATTAATATAATTAATTAATTAATAACTATTTTTCAATCCGAACGACCGCAATTCAAGTCGGAAATTTCAGGATGAAAATGAGGAGAAACAAATATTTATCAATATTAAATTATATATAAATGAGTGTATATCAATAGAATTATCAATAGAATTTATTATAGTATAATATATATTATTATAATATATATATATCACATTATGAAAGTCACAGTTCTTGGAGCATCAGGTGGTATTGGACAACCATTATCACTTTTATTAAAAATATCTTCATTAGTTGATGAATTATCATTATTTGATGTTCGATTAGCAAAGGGAGTTGCAACTGATTTATCTCATATAAATACCAAGACACGAGTTGAAGGATTTGAACCTGGTGATAATGATGATGGTGATGGTGATTTAGAAATTTCCAAAGCATTAAAGGGAAGTGATGTTGTTATTATACCAGCTGGAATTGCAAGAAAACCAGGTATGAAACGAGATGATTTATTTACAAAAAATGCAAAAATTATTAAAAAACTTTCATATTCAATTGTTAAAATTTGTCCAAATGCAAATATACTTGTTATTTCAAATCCTGTTAATTCAACTGTACCAATTGTTTGTGAAGTTTTCAAAAAACATGGAATTTTTAATCCAAAAAAGATATTTGGTGTTACTACATTAGATGTTGTTCGAGCCAATAGTTTTCTAAGGGCCAGTGGTGGTGGTGAAACCAATGATGATGTTAATGTTATTGGAGGACATTCAGGAGAGACTATTGTACCAATTTTTTCCAATTGTAAAGATGGGGGTTTCAATAAGATGAATAAAGAAGACCAAATTAAATTAATTAAAAGAGTTCAATTTGGAGGAGATGAAGTTGTTAAAGCTAAATCAGGTGGTGGTAGTGCAACTTTATCTATGGCATATTCAGGATATAAATTTGCAGAATCTATAATGAGAGCAATGAATGGTGAAAAGGGTATAATTGAATGTTCATTTGTTAATATTGGATATGAAGGGGATAGTGGTGTTGATGGAGTTGAAGGGGTTGATGATGTTGAATATCTTGCAATGCCAATATTACTTGGAATTGATGGAGTTGAAAGTGTTGATTATTCAATTTTGAACAAGATGAATAGTGTTGAAAAAGAGATGTTTAAAGTTGCTATTGATACACTTAAAGGTAATATTAAGAAGGGAATTGATTGTGTATTTCAATCCAAGTTGTGAAATATATGTTGATTATTGTATTGTATTGTATTGTATTGTATTATACTATACTACATAATCCATTACTAATATTTTCTAATATGCTTACATAATCACTCAAGTATTGAATTATTGAATTAATTATTTATTAAATTAATTATATTATATTGAATTGAATTGAATTGAATTGAATTGAAATGGTGTATTATGTAATTTATTATATAATAGTATATTATATAATAGTATAGTATATATTACATAATCACATTCACTACTTGATTACATAATCATGTTAATATTATTTATAATAATGAATTTAATATAAGTTAATTATTATAAGTTAATATAGTTAATAGTCAATAGTCAATATTTAATAGTTAATATTACATAATCAACACAATATGTGTCTATTACATAATCAATTACATAATCAATTATAAAGATTATTTATTATAATTATTATATAATATATTTATTATTATATTATTATATTTAATATTATTATATTAGTTATATATTAAAGTCATTTATTAAAGTCATTTATTAGTTATTACATAATGTATTACATAATCATTTATATTAGGTAATTGATTATGTAATAGTCATAGTTATAATAGTAGTTATTATTATAGTTATAATTATATTATATAGTTATTATATTATATAATCAGCTGATTACCAAGCCATTACTAATCACTGGTCATCTGAGGGACTAGTCCTGCGGGGCAGAGACATTGGAGTCTCATATTAAGACATTGGGAGTCTCATTAGTGTCTCCATTGGTCCAGGGGACTAGACTAGTGGTATTAGTCTATTGGACTATTAGTCTAGTCCACACTCCTTTTCAACAAATGAATAAAACAACAACAAACTATAACAACAACTATTACAACAACATCAACATCAATTACAACAACAATTACAACAACAACCATGCCCACTATTACTGTACAGGATTGTAACGACAATCATATACAAATCACTTATGAAAACCCAATAAATATAGGTCATGGATCTTTCGGTACAGTTTCAAAAGCTCAATTAATACATCCAAAGTTTGAAGTAATTGCAATTAAAAAAGTATTACAAGATAAACGTTTTAAAAATAGAGAATTATCAATAATGAAATCAATAAATCATAATAATATAACAAAATTATATTATTATAATTATGAGTCAGATTCAACTAGTAATAACAACAACAACTTATATCTCAACCTTTTAATGGAATTCTTACCAACAACTTTATATAAAAGAAATCAATCATTTACATTACAAAATAAATTTATGCCATTAAATGAAGTTAAAATTTATATCTATCAATCACTTAAAGCTTTAGATTATCTTCATGATCAAAACATTTGTCATCGTGATATAAAACCACAAAATATCTTGATAAATCATCTTTCACAAGATGATTATTTAAAATTTGCAAAAATTTGTGATTTTGGTTCTGCTAAAAAATTATCATCAAATGAACAAAATGTAAGTTATATATGTTCAAGATATTATAGAGCTCCTGAATTAATTTTCGGTTCAACAAATTATACAACAAAAATTGATATTTGGTCAATTGGTTGTGTATTTGCAGAATTATTAATTGGTCAACCTTTATTCCCTGGTGAATCAGGTATTGATCAATTAGTTGAAATTATAAAAATTTTAGGTACTCCAACAAATGATGATATTATTTCAATGAATAATAATTATACAAATCATAAATTCCCAATTATTAAAAAAATTTCTTTTATTAAAATTTTTAAAAATTTAAATTCAAATATTGATCAACATGTTAGGATTTTAAATTTTTTAGAAAAATTTTTGTTGTTTAATCCAAATAAAAGAATAAGTGCAAAAGATGCATTGAAAGATGAATGGTTTAGGGATTTAAAGTAAATTTAAAGTAATTTCATGAAATTTTATGAAATTTATTTCATAAAATTGAATGAAATTGAATAATAGATAATTGAATGGAATTGAATAATAATAATAATAATTGAATTGAAAATTGTTGGAAATATAATAGTAAATAATATATGAATAATAATAATAATAATAATAATAATAATAATAATAATAATAATAATAATAATAATAATAATAATAATAATAATAATAATAATGAAATATAATAATATATAATAATAATAATTGAATGGAATAATAAGTTGAAATAAACTATTCAATTGAATTGATTAATTTAGAAATATATTATATATTCAATTATCAAATAGAATTATCTTCATTCAATTTCACTCAATTACTTCAGTTTTCAAAATAAAATTCAATATTTAAATCAGTCATTTCAGTCATTCAATTAATAAAATTAATCAATCCTTTATTTCTATAAATATTACAACTCCTTCAACTCATTCAATTCATTCAATGATTCTAATGTTACAATTTGCTTGTTGCTTTTACTTCTTCACTTCTCCACTTTATAGTTTCTGAATATAAAGATATTGATATATTATTTGTAGTATATATAATTTAATAATATAAATATTATATAATAAATTACATAATCTTTTACCCGGATTTTGATTTTTCGACAAATTGACAAATTGACAAATTGAAAATTTGAACTTTACATTAGCAATAATATATTATATTATATTATTGAATATATTGATATATTGATATATTATTATATTGATTATATTATTATATCATGTCTGATTCAAATATTGGATCTTTTGTCCAAAAAAATAAATTAGCTATATTAGCTACAATTGGTGTTACTTTAACAGCGGCTTCAACTTATTATTATTTACAAGAATCAAAAGATAATAATAATAACAATAACAATAATAACACCACCACTAAAAAGAATAAGAAAAAAAATAAAAAAAAAAATAAAAATAATAACGTTGATAATAATAATGATGATGTTAAAATTTCAAAAATTTATCCAACTAATGATCAAGGTGAACCAAATTTAACAAAAAAATTTATTGAAAATTTAAATAATGATGAAAAGGAAAAAATTTGTATTGCATTAAAAGAAGATGGTAATGATTTTTTCAAAAAAAAAAATTTTGAAAAAGCAATCATTTTTTATTCATCTGCTTTAGAAATTAAAAAAGATGCAATTTTTTATTCAAATAGATCTGCTTGTTATGTTGGTTTAGAAAATTATGAAAAAGTTATTGAAGATACAACTTTTGCATTAAATTTAAAACCTGATTATACAAAATGTCTTTTAAGAAGATCAAATGCTTTTGAACAATTAGAAAAATATGAAGATTCAATGTTTGATTTAACTGCTTTAACTTTACTTGGTGATAATGGTATTAATAATAATAAATCAATTGAAGCTATTTTAGATCGTGTTTTGAAAAAACATTCTTATAAAATTGTGGAATCAAATTTAATTAAACAAAAAAATAATCTTGAATTACCTTCAGTTTCTTCAATAAGTTCATTTTTTGGAGCTTTTGAACCTGAATTAAAAATTGATGGTATTAATTATAATGATTTAAAACCTCAATCTGGTGATTTTTTTTTAATTAATGGATTAAATTCTTTAAATAATAAAAATTATGAATCTTTTAAAAATGCTGATTCTCAATTTAATCAAGCTGTTGAAGCTTATAATATTGAATTAAATAACATTTCTACTAGTAATAGTAATGATTTAGAAATTTTGAAAAAAAAATTAGCAATTTCATTAGAATATAATGGTGCTTTTAAATTTTTAAAAAATGATCCATTAAATGCAATGATTAATTTCCAAAAATCAATTGAATTATATCCAAGACCAAGAGCTTATATTTATAATGCTTTAATTTCTGCTGATAAACAAGATTTTAAAAAAGCTCATGAATTTTTCGATAAAGCAATTTCAATTAATCCAAATTTAAGTGAAATTTATTATCATAAAGGTCAAATGTATTATTTAACTGGTGAATTAAATAAAGCAAAAGAAGCTTTTGAAAAATCAAAATCTTTAAATCCTGAAAATGTTTATTCTTATATTCAATTAGCTTGTATTTTTTATAGAGAAGGTTCATTTGAAAAATCTGATGAAGCTTTTACAATTGCAAAAAAAAAATTTCCAACTTGTCCTGATATACCAAATTATTATGGTGAAATTTTAGCAGATAAAAATGATTTTAATAATGCAATTAAACAATTTGAAATTTCTTATAAATTACAAGATGCTTTACCAAATATTACAATTGGTGTTTTACCTTTAGTTAATAAAGCTGCAATTTTAGCAAAACAACCAACAAATGAAAATTTAATTGAATCAATTAATTTATTAGAAAAAGCAGTTTTATTAGATCCAAAAAATGAATTATCAAAAATTACTTTAGCTCAATTAAAATTACAATCAAATGATGTTGAAAATGCAATTAAATTATTTGAAGAAGCAAGTAATTTAGCAAGATCTTTTGATGAAAAATTACAAGCAACTTCATTTGCTGAAGCTTCAAAAATTCAATTAAGATTAAAAAATGATCCATTCTTGAGTAAAAAATTAAATGAAATTATTGCTCAATATAGTGCTCAAGATTTAACAAGTGTCATTAAATAATGTCATTAAATAATGTCATTAAATCATGACATTAAATCATGACACTAAATCATGAAATTAAATAATGTACATTTAATCATGTCATTTAATCTTATTGAAATGTGAATCTCCAAAAAGTTTATTATATAAAACTTGTATATAATTGATTTAATAATAACTTTTTCTCTCCCCATATTAAATTAAATAGTAGATAATTTTATATCGAAACAAAAAATTCATATGATTATCTAAATCAATATCGATTTTAATGCATTCCCCCATTTCATTAGAATGATTATGATATGATGATGAGTTGTTTTCTATAATTGGGAATTCTAGTAATACTTTGGGAATCATACTTTGGGAATCATGCTTTGGGAATCATACTTTGGAAATATCGTATAATTAATACAACTATCCAATCATACAACCATCATTATATGGAAACAATAAATTGGGTTTGCATTGGTTTGAGTTGAATCCATGTTTTATTAATTTTCCAATTTCACAGGATTAAATATTAGAATATCAAAGATTTAGTTGAATGGTTTAATTTCCTAATAAGAAATATTAGTTTGTAAACATGATTAACCGACACTCCAACTTATTATAATTCTACAACTTTACAGAGTTTTTTTTTTCCTACCTTTTTATTCCATTAACCTATACATGAAACCCAACACTTGTAAATATTGTCATAAATTTTCATATTCTTCAAAATTTTGAAAGATAATATATAATTCTTCAATTCAATTGAAAAAAAATAGCCTAGATCAACAAAGCACCAACAACACCAGCTAAAGCTAAATATTTACCAGAATTTAAAACATTTGCACCATTCTCTTGTTCTGCAATTGATGATGGTGATGATGATCCATTGGTTGTGGAATTACCACCACCTCCAACTGCTGTTGATGATGAAACTTGTGTAGCTGGTGTTGATGATTCACCATTTGCACTTGGAGAACCTGATGTTGTACCAGCAGCTGCAACTGAACTTGTACCTTCAGCACCAGCAGCTGGAGCACTTGAAGCAGCTTGAGCTGGAGCACTTGAAGCACCGGCAGCTGGAGCAGATGAAGCAGCTTGAGCTGGAGCACTTGAAGCACCGGCAGCTGGAGCAGATGAGGCACCAGCAGCTGGAGTAGTTGAAGTAGCAGCAACTGATGAACCTTCAGCTGGAGCACTTGAAGCAGCTTGAGCTGGAGCAGATGAAGCACCGGCAGCTGGAGCACTTGAAGCAGCTTGAGCTGGAGCACTTGAAGCAGCTTGAGCTGGAGCAGATGAAGCACCAGAACCTGAACCTGTATCAGTAGCTTGAATTTGACCATCACCAATTTGTGAAATAACAGCAGCTGATTGAGCCATGGATAAGGCAGATAAACCTAAAACGACAACTGATTTAGCATACATTATGAAATATTATAATATAATAAATGTTAATTATGTGTTTTTTTTTTTAATAACGAGTGAAACAACAACGATTGACCTATAATATGACAAAAATTGATATTATTGGTTAATGAGTTAATAAGATGTAAATTTATAATGGTTTTAATATTTCTAAATAATGTGGGAATCAAGTTGATATTTATAATAATCTCAACATTTTATTTAGTTAAAACATGATTAACCATATTGTAAATTTGATTTACAAATAATATTAAAGTAAACAGTGGCAGTAACTAACCGTGTATCCAAATAAACAAATATAAAAGTCGAGACTTGTAAATTGTTGTTATAAGCCAGGAATTCGAGAATCAATATTCTGTGTAAACATTTGACGATGTAAACAAAATGCAATGCGTTCCTGATTCTAGAAATGTGTTGTAACGTTATGTCAAAATGGAAGGGCTACTGTGTGTATAATTGAAGGGACTCAGGTACCAACCACATGAAGATGAATGAAATGTGAATGAAATGTGAATGAAATGTGAATGAAGTTGGAATGGTGCATCAATCGTTAGAGTACACATATTGGACAAGTTCAGATTGAATATGGAGGCTCTGTTGATGTTAACATCAGAAGCTAAAGGGACAGAATTACACGAGGTGAATACATTTTTGATCGTGTTTTAGAATATAAACTTGCTGGAAAGGGAAATAGCACTTGAAGTTTTAAGGACTCAAAGCATAAGATAATAATAATA